>PVIJ01021140.1:0-19192 GCA_004024925.1 Scalopus aquaticus | reverse complement strand
TAACCTGGTGTCTGGGGATGGATTTGTGGGGTCCTATGTCCCTAAGATTTCATGTGGAGTTTGGGGCATTGGTGCAAAAGCAAATTTTTCTGGCGTAACTTTTAGGAATTGCTAATGATGGGCTTGCATGGATCGGGATAGGAATGGTGGCAAACTCAAGTTGGGGGGATACGGGGTGGCAGCATGGCTTACAGAGACTATAAATGGAGTTGCAAAGTCAACTCTAGGAAAATACCTTCTTACCCCCTCAACCAGGAGCACAGTCTTTTCTTCTCACAAGAGAGAAGGCAAAGGACTTCACTGTCCCTGCCTTGTTAAGGATGAGTCTGAGTTCAAGTTCACATTCTAGGTCTCACCCTAGCCAGTCCCCACCCATTCCTTTTGAGCACCATTTTTAAAAATAGAACCGTCAAGGTTATTTGATTTGCAAAAACTCATCCCTCACATTAATTTCTAAAAATTACAAAATTCATGAATAAAATAGTGCTTTTCCTGTTCACCATTTCAGGTATGTCACCTTAGTCTTTGTTAATTCATTTTGAGGTGTTATATGCAGGTCACTGCTCATAAGGGTATGTGTCTCATTTAACTTTGAAGAATAAGTTTAATATTTGAAATCTACTTTGTTATCTAACTTTAAGTATTAGAGAGATATCTGATCTGTTTCTGTAACCAGGCTGAGTCCAAAGTCCAGTAAATGTGGTGCCCCTTGGAGAGGTTTGCTGTTGAGAATAAATAGCCCCAGGGGAAAATGCTAAATTTGCAGTTTAGGGTAGAGATTCTTTTGAGAAATAAAAGGGACTGAAGGAGAAGGGGAATTCAGTTGCCATGATGTAGGAATGGAAGAGGCAGTCACCATGCTGAAGGAAAAGAAGAAGCAGTCGCCACTGATGGAGGAGATATAACGCAAAATAAGATTGAATCCAAGGACCCCATTCCACTCTCAAATCTGTCGAAAAACGACGTGACCATGATGTAGAAATAGAGGAATCAGTCACCATGATGTAGGAAAAGAAAAAGTCGCCACGATGTAGGAAAAGCAGCAGTTGCCATGATGTAGGAAAAGAAGCAGCCGCCAGAAAGTAAAAGTTTTGAATTGAGGGTTTTTTTGGAATCTTTAGTGACCTTGGGGCCAGCGAATTTGGAGGCTTCGCAAGTAGCTGAGCGACGGAACTGTTTCCAGTTTTGTCTTTACTGCAGCCGAAGGAAGAAGGCAGAGGCCCGAAGCAGGCACCTTCCTAAAATGCAGGAGTGCAGTCTGTTGGGCCATCTGGCCACTGTAGTTACTGTTTTTGGTGTTGTTGGCCTGGTGCTGTGCTGGGGCACCATGGCAGTTCTGGGAGCATCTTTGGTTGTGTTCCGTGTCGTCCTCGTGAGTTGGAACCTGGCCTACAGTCTGACTGCTGTGCATCTGCAGAAGCAGGAAGACGCCGTTTTGGAAACGTGGCCCATTGTTTGGAAGAGGAGCTCCCCGTCAGCAGTGGCGGGAAGACGCCACCTTTGTTACTTTTCTGGGACTTAAAAAGACTGGACATTGCTTTAAGTAAGGTAAATGGCCATATGCTGACTTTAGTAATTCTTTGCTTTTTCCCTGTTTGTTAAATAAATCCCATTGTTATTGTTCACTAAGCCTGAGTAGTCTTGCAATTGTGCGCGCGGGTGCAGAACCAAGATAGTGACTGGTAAGCAATTGGGGCAGTGCCTTTGGCCAATTCTGAAGCCCCATTTGCCCAGTATCATTTCTAATACTCAAGACTAAGAGTTTTCTAGCCTGATTATCCTAAGTTAATACTTTTTGTATTTTTTTCTTTGCTGGCTGGAACCATTAATTATTACTGAGTTGCAAACCTATAATATAGAATCTTTCCTTGCATATTTAAGAATAGCCATTTAGGGGCCCCCCTGGTGGCACAGCGGTTGATCGCTGCGCTGTGGAGCTGTCGGCAGCGCGTAATGCAAGTTCGACCCCCGGCCAGGGAGAATCCCACATGGTGCGGCAGACCTCTCCTGCTTCGCCCGCTGCTCCCCTCAGCAGTGTACCTCCGATCTGCCTGTTCTGCTCCCCACTCTGTCTCTGGTGAACCCTCTCGCCACCCCACACCTCTGGCCTGTACCCCAGCTTGTATGTATAAATAAATAAATCTTAAAAAAAAAAAGAATAGCCATTTAAAATCAGAAGGAAAAAGAAAAATATTGAATGGTTTCACTTATAGGAAGAGCATAGGGAATCTAAAAAAGAGGTCTGGAAAAAAAAAAGACAAAACTAGTAGGCAAATTATAAATCCGAGACATACAGCAGGGCAGGGGGAGGAAGAAGTGTCAAAACAGGAGGCAAGAGCACAAGGGACTATGGTGACGGTTCTTGGGTGATGTGGTGATGGGAGTTTTATGGGAATTATACCTCAGGGGAGAAATCAAATATTGTGCAAAAATAAACAATGATGTAAAAATAAATAATTTTTTTAAAAAAGAATAGTCATTTATTATGCATGTGTTGGTGTCACAGAACCCTTCCTCCTTCAATTCCTACAGACGCTGTTAAGCACTATCAATTAACGCACCCTGTTCTCCCTGCTGAAAAGGCCAACTTTCAGAAAAAGCCAGAGATCTAAAAATTCCATTACTTTTCCTTAATCACCTAAATCAGTTTCCTACAGCCTGCCAAGTCTGTCCTTCTCCCAAAGCCACAGCTCCAATAGGATTTTTCTGTTAAAAGTCATTTTGATGGCTACTACAGTCTGGTCTCTTCTAGGTGTTGGTAACTATCAGCTTCAGTATTTTTTCCAATTTAACATTTTTGCTTATGAACTTGTTATTTCTGACCACCATCTAGTATTTAAAAGGTTGTAAGCTGGAGCCCTCCCCGTCCTCTGTGCAACCTCTGACCCTCCAGGGACTACTTCCTTGTTGGAAGGATTTAGAATCCGCAATGAAGACCTGTGCTTACTTATTAAACTCTTCTAAATTAATATATTAAAAATCTTCTCCAGGGACCGCCCTGGTGGTGCAATGGGTTAAATCTCAGCTATGAAACTATCCACAGCCACCTCTGCATGAGTTCGATACCCAGCCAGGGAGCTTCCCACATGGCGCAGCAGACCTCTCCTGTCTCGCCCGCTGCTCCCCTCAGCAGTGTATTTCGTCAGTCTACTTGCTCTGCTCCCTGTTCTATCTCTGGTGACTCCTCTTACCACCTCACCACCACCTCTGGCCTACACCCCAGCTTGTATGCATAAATAAATCTTTTAATAATAATAAAAATCCTTTCCAACTTGAACTTGGTTTCATGTTCCCTAACCCAGGCTAGAATCCAAGTGATATATACACAAACACACATGTGTGACATATGTTAGTGACCCAATTCCGGCTCTATCTCTAAGAAAGTAAGAATATACCTCTTGCCCTTATGAAATGGACTTTTACCCCTTCATTTTTATGTAATTCCTGACATAATTAAAGTTCTTATTTTTTATTTCCTGCCCCACTTTTCTGAATGTGGAAATAATTCACGGTATAGCAAACATTTGTGGGAGTAAAGAAAAAGAAAATTGAACCCTAATATGGTCTGCATAATATGTTCCTCTTGCCTTTTGAGGTTTCACAATCTTTACTCTTTCTAAACAGGTCCCCTGCCCACCACAATTGCTTCATTCTCTAGTGTAAATTCTTTGTTCAGCCAACTAGGCTTTTCCCAAGCTTTGTCACCCAAGGTAACAAGCTGCTCTCCTGGCCTATCTCGGGGCAGAGACAGATAAGAAAGACCTGGACTTGGGGTTCAGGAAAGCTGGGGCTGAGTTCCCGCTCTTCCCTCTTCAACTATACAACTAATAGACACATTTGGACATCACCAGAGCATCTTCATCTGTGAAATGGGGATCAAGCTCCTACGTAGAAATGTTCCTAGGTGGTTCTTGGGAAGACGGCAACAATGTGTTGGGAAGAAAATGTACACAAAAGCCCTTGGTTGGGTACAGAGCACTCCGGAAATGCAAGTGATGGCATGATGACAACTGAGTGGGTTTCGCCCGACCTTTGCCACCTTTTTTCATTGAAAACTTTCCTTTCTTTCTCAAAACATAGGCTTGCTTGCAGGCCCCCTCAAAGTTTTCCATTGTAACCTATGTGTGATTAGTTCATGGTCACTTTGTCCAAAGTTCATGTCAGCATTTCAATCCTTGATGAATCGGTTCCTATGTGTGGGTACTTTCTGCACTTTTTCTTTCTGCACTAAAAATTCACATTCTCTAAACACCTTAGGAACAGCTCATGGCTGTACTTGGATGGCCACCTCTGATCTGATGAAACACTCAAAGAAGTGAATGTCAGTCTTGATCTAGAAGCTTCTAATTCAGAAAACTACTCATTCAAGGGTAACTAGGCCTTTCGCCCCCACCACCTAAACTGGCTCTGGGTAGGTGGGACCCAGGGCCATCCCAGTGGTTAATACTATTAAATGCTTCCTCGGTGACAAGTCTGTTTAACTCACTTAATTCTCATGATAATTAAAAATCCAGAATTGTTAATATCTCTTTTTATAAAAAATATTAATATGTAAAGAAGATATTTATTCAATAAATTAATAAGGGTCAGAAGAGAAACCCCAGCAGTCTGATTTCTGACGTCTTGCTGCTAACCACTGTGTCCACACCTGCCACCATGTGAGACTGCAGCAGGGAAGGAAGGGGGAGTATACAGGCCCCAGCACCCGTCAGGTGTCACTGGAGAAGACAGCAACCAGGAAAATCTAAGGGACCCCAAACCAAGCAGCTGAGATGAACAAGTGCCAGAAATGTAACCCACTTCATCCTCTGCATAACACAGTAATCACACTAACCACATCCCATGCATTTCTAGAAGATGGTCCTGGACGTGTCCTACTTTAAATGAACCTATCAGGAGGACGAGGGAACAAATACTACCAATGCAGTCTGACAGCCCTCCCACTCACCCCCAAACTCTCCTCTCTTCCCTCCACCTTCTTCACTATGGAGAGCAGGACACAAACACAACGCTCGTCTAAGTCTCTGACCGTTCACATCAACCATAAAGCTCCAGCCCCGTACGAGCTGGCGTGCACGAAGCTGAACAGTGAGCTTGAGCCAGATGCCCAGACCCAAATCCTGGATCGGCCACTTAAGCCCATTTTTACTGTACTCCTGCCTCAGTATCCCGACCCACAGAATGTAGAAAACAATTATATCTACCACCTCTGGGGGTTGAGGCCACGAAATTAGTGAACACAGGCAAAGCACTGAGCGCAGGACCTATGGGTGCCACCTATTAACATGCTAACACCTTGTGAGCAGCTAGTTATTACGTGTCGCCAATGTGCCAGCACCCACTTGGCGGAGGGACTCCCGGGTGGAGGCAGTTTCTGCCCTTGGGAACTTCACATGAAAGGCGTGGGCAGGACAGAGACACCCTGCAAGACACATTTTCATCCCAGGCAGGGGGGCAGGACGAAACTCCAGTCTGGGAGAGCACAAAGAGCTGGAGCAGAGGATCCCAGACTGAATACTGAAGGCGAAGGGGACAGAGGCAGGGGAGGAGAGGGGAGGAAGGCGGGCAGGCAGACAGCGAGAGGTGAGAGGCGCCGGCCAAGGCCCAGAGGGCGATGCCTCTCCACGCTGTCACTTTCCCTGGCGTGCATCCCCATCTGTCGCTACATTTCTGGGATCACGTAAAGATGAAAGATAAGCCTGGGAAGAAATAGTTCTATTCATAAAGCGGGAAAGATTAGTCTTGCTCTCCTTTCTGAGAAGTGTTGATCTAGTTTTCTAGATAAATACTGGGAAAGAGAACCTGAGAAGGAGACAGCGAACGAACATTAAAAGCTACAGGTCGCAACACCTAGGAGCCGCTCAGCACTGAGTTCTGAAGATGCCGCCACGAAGCCCATCTTGCTTCGAGCATTTTCTATTCTCACACCCAGTGGGAGTGGATGTGCTGCCCTCAAGGCCATTGAAAGGAGGTTCTTTTGAGCAGGATGGAAGTACTAATAATCATATCGTATTCCTATCGATAAGCTTGTGGTTTAAGGAGTCTTAACATTTCCCCATGCGATCCACAGCACGGTAGCTGTCTCCCCAAAAGACTTCACTTTACAGATGAGGAAGCAAGTTTGGGGAGATTGTATCAATTGAAATCCTAACCTGAGTCACACCACGCAGGACTGAGATAGGACCTGTTTTCTGGGCCCCGGACCAGCGTGCATATTCCTTCAGACCACTCTGCTTCAAATTACGGAAAGGAGTTTGGAAATAGGTGTGCAGTAAAGCTGAGGAGCCGGAACGCCACAAGAGAGAAAACTAGAGACAGAGCAAATTTGTCCTTTGTATTGTATATTTCCTCACAAACAGCCTCTGAGTCAACAGCTGACACAGATATTTGGAACTAGTTAGTTCCCCCTCATAGGCTTTTTGGAGTGAGGTGAGGATAATAATGAGCGGTAATAATGATGCTGGCGAATGATAAACCCCGGCAACGATGCTTTATTCCCCTCCTGACTGCTCTGGTCCTACTCGACCATGAGCCCCCCTCCCCAAGAGCATTTAACAAAGAGGCTGGAAACAGAACTCTGCACAGGAAACGGGGTGATCGCCAAACATGCAAGAGTGGGTGAGTAGAGGAGAGGGGAAGGAGGTGGACGAGTAGGGGAGCTTAAAGGAAGCAGCCCTCATGTTTGGAGGTGAAGTATATGGACAGGCTGGTAGCATGTGGCTGAGAAGCGAGTGCCCACACCTGAGCCACCGTGTGAAATGAAGCAGATGCCCGTGGCCAGTGCGGCCTCACATCTCTCACCCTAGCGCTCGCTGGATTAAATTAAGGTCGAAACACTGGCTATTTTGCAGGGTTCCATTTTCCATTCTGAAAGCAACTTTGTCTTTTGCCAAGAGTCCAGCCCAAAAAGAAGGGATCTGGAAGAGAATCTAGCTGAGGTTTCCGAGCATGAGCTATCTGTGGGCTTCTCTCCATTCAACACAAACCTGTACCTTCCCTTCCATGGAGGTAGCGCCACAGCATTTAAAGAGCTGGGGGTGAGACTCTGAGGACGGGAGTTGGAACCCCAGCAGTATGCCCTGAGCTCCCTAGTCCTTGCTCTGCTCATCTGAGAAACAGAAATAAAAAGGCCAGCCTTGCGGTAAGGATTAAATGAAACAACACATATTAACCTAGAATAGAGGGGGCACACCACAAATACCCACTACCCATTCAAGACTCAACATCAACAGAAAGTTTTCAGAAACAAAGACAAGGCTATTCCTTTTAGATAACCATTCTATTTGCTAACAGCAGTAATTCTTAACATTTTCAGTCCACCATTTAGTTCTAAAATAATCCACAAATTCTGGCTACCAATTCCAAGACCTTTGTACTCCCTTCCCTAACTTCTGCTTCAACTGCATAAATGTTCATCAGTTACAGAGTCCCTGTAATCAAAACTAAAAATCACTCTTAAGTTTCAGAGTCAACCTTGAATTTTATGTTGAAATCAAAGTGCCTTTGCGCACAGGCGTGTAGGTGAAAAATAAAAAGGAGAGATTGAGAAGATGAGTAACCACAGGTCTATTTATTCCAGAAAGCCAGGCATAGGAAAGGTAATTGGGGGATAATGGATGGAAAAGACCTCAAGGGATTTGTCCCCAAAACCAGCATTAAGAAGCACTACAAAAAGGAAAATAAAAATAGTATGTGAACAAACAACGTGGGTGGAAGGATTTATTTTTAGTTGGGACATCAAGCAAGACTTCATGGATAAGAGAGCCTTTGAGATGAACCTTGAGGAATGGAGAGTATCCACAGGAAATCTGAAGGGAATGTGGGAAGCATAATCAGTGATAAGTGAGAGCTGCATGAAGAGACACAGGCTGAAGACAATGTAAAATGAAGTTCAAAGAAGGGAAGCACTAAGAAATGGGTATAGTCTGATGCTGTCAGTTTACTGCTGGCACTAAAGACACCCTCTTCCATTCAACACTAGTAAAATTCACCCAAAGCGTGAATTAGTGGAGGGAAACTTATGGGGGATACATAATAATGTAAAGGATATGAATTAAATAAAATTTAAGTTAAAGAAAAAAAAATAAAGTAACACCATTAGCAAATAAAAAAATAAATAAATAAAATTCACCCAGCATCGAGAGGCACTTGGATGGCAAGGAAACAGAAACAGAGGAGGTATAAATACGTCCACTTTATCTTCAATGCACATTAATTCCATCATCATCTACCAACAGCCAGCATCTGAGCCCTGTCGATGAGCAGGTAACATTCTGCTAAGCACCAAGGGACAAGGAGAGTGACACCAGGGTGACTCTTGTTCTCAAGGAAAAACAGCAAATCAGTCAACAAATAAAAGTGATTTCTATGCACAGCCTCTAAGAAAACCCAACCAGTATTCTATTCTCTCTTCAAACATCCATGAGGTCAACATTCTCCTACCCAAGAAAGAGCTTCCACCTCTGAGGACCTACATCTCGCCAGAGCAGGATCTCTTCTTCAGCCTCCTTCTTATGTGGGCTGAGGGAAAACCAGGATCCAGAAAGCAACAGAACCAGACAACCACTGAAATCTCCCTTCCTCACAAGCCCAGAAACAATCCTGAAATCACTAATGAGGTGATAAGTGGGAGAGCCGTGAACCCCGGAGATAACAGTTTGAGCTCCACAGAACTCAAGGATAAAGCTGACCCGCATGCTAACAAATCCCAGGGAAAGGACTGCAGTGTGTCATTGGTTTAGATGTTTTTCTTACATAGAGCCAATCAAAGGATATGTGGAATCCACATCGGTGAGTACACTCCTTAGATTTCTCCTGAATACTTAGTGCCTCACACCTCTGCACATCCCACCAAGCACTAATCCACACTGATCACCTTTCTCTCTCATCTGCAACCACTATTAGCAGATAGGCAAAAAAGAACTCGGATTTTTACTCTTATGTAGTTTGTCTTTAGAAAGGATGACAGGTCCATACATCTTTTTTTCTCACCTCCGTGTATGTATTTAAGTTTTCATTTGTTTTAAAAAGGAGGAAGGAGGGAGCCAGCAAGGAAGGATGTGAGAAAACTGTTCACCCCACCAGCCTGATAATCCGTGATTAAAGTTACAGTCAGCGAAGAAGAACAAAGTTGCATGCCTCCTACCCCCTTCCTCCTCTTCATGCCTTTAATATTCAACTTCAGGCATTGAGAGGGAGGGCAACGTGGCTAGTGAGTTCCCACCAGCACCAAGATAATTGCACCGTGCACACCCCTCACCAGTCAATCCAGGTCTGCCTCTCCAGCCCCGTTTATTAATAGTTTTCCTACATTACAGTGCTAAAAGGGAATGAAATGAGGCTTGCCTTCCGAAACCAGAAATGGGGCACCCTCCATAAAGACTAAGTGGCACAGAGAATGTCTGCAGAACCAGGGCCACTCGCCCTATTTCCCAGACACACCTGCTTCAAGGGTGTCAGGGAAAGCAGCTCTCTGACTTCCCCAACTTTCCACACCAGGCCCAAGTCCGTGTTGAGAGCACTCAGGAGCGGGTCCAGTCAGCGCTGCCCTCTACTCAACACCCATTCCAGCCCCGTGTGCTCGCTGCCCATGAAATTCCTTCTTTTCATGGCCACGTCTTCTGACCTCTGGCTCAGGGACACTCTGCTAGGCGTGGAACAGTTTAAGAGTGACAGAGTCTCACTGTCCACATTGATACGCTAGGACAGGCAATGCCTAGAGCTAGTAGGTGCCAGGCAATCACCTTGCCCAGTGGACCCCAAACAGGGCCGCGCCTCGGGATCTGCCGTGCAGCATTCTGGAAGGACCACCGCCTGGCTCCCTCCTGGAGAGATTTTAATTTAACTGTTTGGAGTAGGTCTGAGCTGGGACATCACTGCTCTAATGTTGCTCCTGTTTAGCCTTTTGCATTTGTTTTTGTTGAGGTTCTGCTGCAGGTGGTTTCATTACTGGACTGGAGTGAGTCAGTGTCAAGGTTTCAGCAATGAGGGCACTGAAGCCCAGCGGAATGGCCTGGGCAACGTCACAGAGGAAAACAACACAAGTGGAAACGAATACAAGCTACTCACGCCCAAGATCACCATCCTCTGTGACCAGTTAGGCAGCCACTGGACCCCCTGGGAAAACTTAGTATTTTTTAAAGACCCGCTCCACACCAAGGGACTTCCCCCTCCTCTGAAGACAGCCCACCGCCGGCTGACTGAAAGGACATACATTCCAAGATGACCTGTGGGGTCGGGTAATGGAGGGAAAGCACTGAAAGGAGAGTCAGTGGATGTGGCTCTGTGACATGCCCGTGGCTTTGACCTTGTGGCTGCGGTTAACCTTGGCACTCGGGTCAGAGGTTTAAGGCGGTGGCTGTCAAAGAGGCTAGATTGCCTCCAGTGCGCCTGTCGGCACTCAGCGCTCACTAGCCCAAGTCACACATGCACGCAGACACCCCACATGCATCACTGTATGCAAACTGCACAAACGCAGTGAATGCATTTAAGATCATTTTTGACTGCTGTACTGGGTAGTAAGTCGCTGTACAAATACACCCATACAAACACGAGTAGAGAGGGTGGGGGTACACGTGGGGGTGTGTGTTTGGACACACACAGAATATACTGATCTCTAACCCAAACACTCCAGCCGCTGGAGTAGCTAAGTGGCCAGACGAAGGCCTCTGGGAGGTGGGAGGGTTGCTCGGAAAGCCTGGGCACTTCCACAGCAGCGCGCAGAGGACGAGTAGTTGGCCCCGGAACCCCGGGGACCCTCACGGCCCTGCGCGGACCCTTCCTCCCCGTGACAATGCAGCACTTTCCTCCAGCCACTGTCCGCAGGTCCCGTCTCTCAATACGAGACGAGAGCTGTTTTCCTAAGAAATCTTAACCAGTCGGAGCCCTGCAAGGGTCCGCATAAAGATTAATGAGAAATCTAAACTTGACATTTCTCGCTAAAGGAGGAAATTCACAGTCGTAATCAGGGAATGAGCAAAGAGGTGGAGGCTGGCGTGTGTCGAGCGCAGTCGGCCTCCGGGGAGTTGAGTAAGTTAATTAATCGAAACTTTCAATTGTCCTCCTCTGAGAAGTGCTTGCTCCTTATAAATCTGGATTCCAGCAGGACCAAAGCCTGCAGCCTCCGTCCTTCCGCGGCCTGCCCCGCCTGCCGCCAGTCGGCCTTGCTGCTCCGTCTCTCTGACCCCTGGCCCTCTGGACACACCCATGTCACTGAGCCCTCACCGCGCAGCCCCTCTTGCAAAGGGGCCCCTAAGGTAGCCCGAGGTAGCCTTTGCTTGGCCAGCTCTCTTCAGAGCCGGGAGACTCAGCGTGGGTAGTGGGGCTTTAAATTCTTCAGGCTGAGCTTAGGTTCTTTTGCTAAAGAAATGGATTGAGATCACATTATATTGAGAAATGGTGAAGTGGAGGGGGAAAAAGGTGGAAGATGAGGGTCCAAAGGAAGATGCAAGTAAAATTTAGAGGAACACCCATCTTAAATCTATCTTCAAGGCCTTCCGGGTGGCGCAGCAGTTAAGTGCTGCGCTGTGGAGCTGTTGGCAGCGGCAATGAGAGTTCGACGACCAGCCGGCAAGATCCCCACATGGCGCGGCAGACCTCTCCTGCCTCACCCGCTGCTCCCCTCAGCAGTGTACGTCAGTCATTCCGCCTGTTCTGCTCCCCACTCTGTCTCTGGTGAGCCCTCTCCCTGCCCCATGCCTCTGGCCTGTACCCCAGCTTGTATGCATAAATAAATCTTTAAAAAAATAAAAATAAATTAAATCTATCTTCAGGCACCCCTGCTGCTGCTTAATCAAAGAGTTCCTCAAGGGGTCTCTCCCTTCCTCCCTCCACTGGACCTCCCCCAATGAAGGATACTTCTCAAACACCAGAGCACTCTCAAAGGATGACCAAAAGCATCTGTGCCTTTCCTGGGAATAACTGAGCCCCTCTTCTTCCTTCAGTCACTTCTGCCATTAAAGAAAGCAGCTAGTGTCTGAAAGGCACAGAACTCTCCACCTCACCAGCCCAGAAACACATGGGGTACGGCTGGTCCTTCATTCCAAGGAGCTCAGCCTGGGCTTGTATCCAGCTCTCTCCTTGGCTACCCACCAACCAACAGCTGTCCCTTTCTTTATAACGGCCATCAACAAAGTTAGTTGCAATCCCGGGGTCTAAGATGAAATTTGTGTAATTTGCTCAGTCTAGAGGCCAGTCTAATAAATAGGGCTAGGATTCATGAACTGCAAGAGCAAAATATATCAAAATGACAGCCGCTTCCCACTCCTTTTAAGACCCTGACTTTATTCGCTGGTCTCACAATCTGGAATCTGAGATTCCTAATCAATGACCATCATATTTGGTGACAATGTTCTCTCCAAGTGAAGGGATGTAAGGAAGAGCAGGAGACTTGTCCTTTCACACCAACTGGTTTCTGTCTCCCTAAAAAATCTTTCTTTCCTTCTTCTACAAAATTCCTATTTATCCTTAAGTATAAATGTGAAGCCCACCTCGTTCTCCCCAGCTTCTCCCTTTTACAGACCTGAAGTATATGATGAACTCCTCACACGTCTTCCCCCTGAATCCTGAGCTGCAGGAAGGAAGAGACCAGAGCCAGTGCCTTAGAAGCACAATGGTTGACAATAGTGGTTCTTAACAAATGGATGTTGAATAACTGAGTGAAGCAAAAGATGTAAAAATAAATTAACAGGATAGTGTGAAAGAAAAGAGACTAAAACATATTAATAAAAAAAAATAAAAATAAACATGTGAATAGATAAACCCAGTAGCAGGAGAACATGAAAAAAGAGAGACAACTCAATTACTAGGAAGGGCAGAGTAAGAAAGCACCGAGGGGAGGGGCCCCAGGGGAGCGGCAAAGCACGTGGGTGAATGGAGAGTGAGAAAAGGACGAGGCAGGTGAACTGAAATCCATGGGCTCCTCTCAGATTTTCTTTCTTGCTTTTTCAGAATAAAGCAGAAATACTGGCATTCTCAAAAGCAGAATCTCTATGTGAAACTGTCATGAGAAGTAACTAGGTTCGAAACGTGTAGACCCATGAAGCATAAGGGAGCAAATCTGATCACCTGAGAGAGAGAAATGCAGAGTTTCAGCCCCACCCCAGACTTACTGAGCCAGAATGTGCATTTTAATAGGCTCACCAGGTCATTCCTATTGACAGTAAAGTTTGAGAAGTGCCGGTAAAGACACCTGAAACCCACAGATAACCTCCTCACCTCACTCATCAATGGTTTGGTGCACAGAGCACCGGCACCAAGTCACACAACTTTAAGTAAATCACTCTTCATATTCCTGGATCTTCGGTGACTTCCTCTGTTAAATGCAAAGCCCAAACTGGATGCTTTCCAAAGAGTCAGAGAGCCTGGATAGTTTTCATCTCACCTACTGCAACCATCCCTACACTCACCATCACAACAAATAGCATCACTGACTAATATTTCACGTCCTCCCTCCATGCATCACTTAGTATTTTTTTTTGAGGGGCTCTATTAGGTGCCAGTCACTGTGCTAAATACAAAGATTCCAAGATAAATAAAACATTCCTCCCTGCCCTTGAGGAGCTCACAAATTGCTTAGGGAAACAAGGCATGTAAGCAAAATCAGAATAAAGTATAGTAAGAATCATGAACAAGCACTGGTGAAGCACAGAAGGCAGAACAATCCCCCGTGTGGTGAAGTCATGAGAATGTCAACAAGGGGTCAACACAGACACGGGGTCCCTTCTCCTCCCACGCAGCTGAAAGCACTAGAAAGTGAAGACGAAAAGAAGGAGGTCAGAAAGCTGCAAGGACCAAGCAAGGGCGCCTGCACACATCTCCCTGGGTTCCCAAGATGCCGAGCGCACGTCCACATGGTGGATTATGTGGGAAGACCACAGACGTGCCACAGCCCCCATTCACAGGTGAATCGCAGAAACCCACCTTCTCTGAGTTCTCTGAGTCCAACTCCATCCTGTTCTATCTTCAGCAACCTTCTGAAAGATCGTATCAATTCAACCGCTAATCTACTCTCCCTGGAGACTTCTTGTGGTTGCAAAGAGGGGATGCACTTTAATAAATATGAACAATTCATTAGACTGGTAACTCTTGATCTATATTTACTTAGAGAGAGAGACAATGCTAGCATCCGACTGAATGCACAGTAGCGTAGCCTGACTGAAAGAGTGGTTTACTGAAAGGAAGAAATTTCTAGAATTCTTAAGGAAGGTGTAGAATGGCAGTGGGGGAAAGGGAAATAACTTGTCTAGCTTATCCACTCCTAACCCCAAAAACTAGCACGAGATCAGCTGTTTGGTCTGCCCAGTGGTCATTATCAAGGAGAGACGTCTCTCGCTCACGCAACACCTCTCCAGCCTTGGGAGTGGCGAGTTCCACCCTGGGTTCTTCCCCTTGCATCTACCAGATGATTTTTGTCTACGGTGTCCTCACACACAAACATGTCCTTTCTCCCGTCACCTTCTACAGTGCACAGTTCATCCATGTTAACTAAGTTTTTGCTTTGACCTGTTAATAATAGTGGACATGCCATTTTCATTTTCACATTTGTGAACCAGAAAACAGGGGTTAAAAAAGCCTGCATCCTGGCTTTGTCAAATTCCTGGAGGAGAGGGGAGAAGTTTTGACAAGGTGACGATGAGGTGGCCAAGGGCAGGGTCAGCGCTGTCCTGTTTCACCTTGCCAAGCGCCAGGCAGCCCACCAACCAATTTTAGTCCATGGCTCGGCCTCTCAATGTCCCCCACTTCTCCCCATACAGGACTGGGTACCTGGACTTGAAGGTCCAGGAAGGTGCTCCAGGTTCTGAAGCCATCTTCAGAACTGAGCAGGAACACAAGATCAAGCGACCTGCTGTTCCACCCTTCACCAGAGGAAGTCGCTCTCCTCACTCAGCCTAAAAGAAAGGCACTGGGTGTGCAAAGTAGTGACTAGAGGAATTTTTTTCTTCCTCCTCCTTTTTTGTCATTTCGCCTCCCTCCTTATTCTCTTTGCTGCTCCTATCCTTGCCATAAATTAAACACATGCAGTGGCAAAGCGAGACTCTTCGGACTGGCAGGCTTCCTAGGGATGGCGCCCATGGAGAGAAGAAAGGAGACAATCCAATGGCACCCCCTGCTCCTCTCCTTGCATGGAAACATGGATCTCTACGCTGCCATGTTACTCTGTGTTCACAGCCCATCATGTTCTGCCCCACGAAACACAGAGACGGCAGCCGAGCATGAGGCCCTGCTTCCCTGGAATCACCAACCCAATATGCTCAGCCTGGATGCTTTCCTGGGAGGTCTCTACTGCCACTAATATTTTTTCATAATTGCACATCGTGGAGGCTCCTTGATGGAAATTCAGTGTGTTCTTCCTCCCACCAGGAGCCACATTTCTTTCCCATATGCAATGGAGGTGGCAGAAGGCGAGAAGAGAAAATAGAACCCAGTCAGCTCTTTGTGCTGTGAGGAGAAAAAAGGAGAGAACAAAGGCCCTGAGACAGCCCAGAACACCACTGAGTCACAGCTCATGGAGCCTGTTCTTCAGGGAACACTTGTCTCCTTACTAGGGTCCCCAAAATGGTCTTGTATGTGGAAAAGGCACAGACCACCTGTGGCGACTCCTCCCAGAATCCTAACAAGCACCTTCCAATTGGAATTCCTCTCTTTTTTCTCTGAATCTTTCCCACCTCTTCTTCCTCCTCTTCTTCAGCACCTTCCCCTTTTAACCGCTTATCCCTTGTCTGGTCTTAGGGCCAAAAAGATGACAGCCTAGAAGCCGGCTTGATTCCATTTGCATTCAAGGCAAAGGTCTCCCTCGAAAGGTCTCCTGTTCATCGTGTCACCAACAAACATGACAAAGGACCGACCAGGTATAGATCGGAGGCACCAGAAATGCAAAAGGGGGCACATGCCCTGTGAATGCCCACCTCCCTTTCTCATCTGTAGATATGAAACCATGGCGCATGGCACTGCCTCTCTCACCCATGCCTCTGTTCTATTTTGAAGAGAGATGAAGAGTTGATCCTCCCACTTGAAGGAGTAGAAGCAGATGGAGAACCAGCTCAGGTGTGTCTAAGGGGAGCACACACCAGTAACCTCAACTATTTGCAGACCTGGTGAGAACATGGCTCAGAGCGAGACCTCACCCCTCTCTCTCTGGTGACACCCTGGCTACAGATTAGCGTTTAGGCAATACACACTCAAAAGAAGGAAGGTTGGGGGAGGGGAGTAGTGAGTGGGGATTATAGCCATCCTTTCTGGGCAATGAAGAACACTCTTCTACTGTCATGTTGAGTGACAAGGACCTACCGCTACTCCTGCCCCCCCCCCCAATCCATTTTGAGTATTTTGGATCGTCTCAAAGTATTGTTAGAAAAAAATGCCAGCAGGGAAAGATGTGGGAGAGAGAACACTTTTGGGAGGACTACAGACACTAATGATTCTGCTACATTTCTTTAACACCTTGATCTCCACCTGATTCCTGCATTTGGGGTGCCTCAGAGTTTGGGGCTGTGCAGTCAGTGGGCCGTGGGAACAGTAGCCAGCTCCCCACTATGGCCCTCAAGCCCATGGAGGCTCTGACCTCCTCAGGAGTTGTCTTGGATTGCATGAGTGACTAGCTAGAGTCATTTAGCTGAGTCTTTTCCATTTTCCCAGCTATTTCTCTCTTCAAGTACATGAAAAGACTGCCCAACCACATTTTACATATTGCAAAAATTCATGGGAAGGGGAAAAGGGAAATATTCATTCTATTTTGAGGGTACAAGACTAACACATGCAAGCGGCACATCTCTTTGTTTAACACAAAGACTCACGTGTCGAATTCTGCACCCCTTCCACATGCACGGCATTTCAGAACTCTGCAAGATAGCCATTTTGCAAGAGTGTGGAAGTAACAGTTTGCTCGGAGGATGTGTGGGTATAAATAGATGTGTAGACAGAAGGAGAAATTTACAGCTTAAAAATAATAGCACACGGGAAAAAATACAAATTAAAAGCCGAATATTGACAGAATTCCTTCTTTGTAAGCTTAAAATCGAAGTGCTCTTAACCTGCAGCAATCTTCAATTCCAGGTGTTCTAAGACTAGGCTGATCCCCCCAGCCAGACTTCTCCCTCTGCAGTAGGCCTCCGGGGAGCTCTGGGCCCCGTGTCAACCTTTAGACAGCAAGTGGACTTCAAGGCAACCATCAGAGTGAGCTCCATCATTATTTTTAATGTTTAAAGGGCACAGAAAGGATGCCGAGGAAGGTGGACACAGGAGCCAGAGAGAGGCATGAAGTAGCAAGGAGGATAAGCCAGCCCAAAAAAAAAAAAAAAAGGTTTCTAGATTCCCATAAAAATCAGAGCTTTAGCACTAGGTGAAAAAAATGCTATTTAACTCAAAAATCATACAGGTCTCCTGGCTGTATCTACCTACATCCACCCTTTCTTTATGCCTGCCCACATCTTCCGTCCCTCCATACATCCACACTCACTGCCTCAAAAACCCAAAACCTGTTTGATGAGGAAGGAAATACCAAGGGAGATGGCCCCCTTTGTAAGAAGGATTTTTCCCCCAAACAGCATTATTTTGGTATCTTGTTAGCTCTCCTTCCCCAAAATCCACTTGAGAGACTTGAGAGAGATAAACAAGGAACCCTTACCCCAGGTGAGAAGAAAATAAAATAGAATTCTTCCTACCTCGGTTTGTAGAAGCCAAACCTCTAGACGCACAGATTAAGGGAGTAAGCATGTTGAGAATGTCCAGTCTTCCCTTCTCGCTTGCATATCCACATAAGAAAAACGAAGGATAAATGAAAGGAAGATAATTTAAAATCCAATTTAACGTGAATTGGGTTTTAATCTTGTGTCTTGAAGAGATGCAAATTCAAAGAAAAAAAAAGAGACTGGATTCGAAGGTAATTCGGGGTATGGAGAGAGCAGCTCACAATGCAGAATCCAGAGTAATTATTCCGTTTGCATGTGAGGGTTCTGGCTGGACTATTTTTTAAAATGATTCTTCTGGCAATGCTGGTTTTTGATTTTGGGAGCGTTACTGGAGAAGACTCTGTGTAGAGAAGCTGGGTGCCGGCTCTGTCCCTCCGTGGAGCTTGGTCATTCCCAAAGCGTCCCCTTCCTAAGGGGGAAAAAGAGCCAGTCAGGGTTTGAATCCAGTGACCCCCGAGGGTGAGAAAAATGCATTCCCAAAAAGATATCAATTCATTTTAAGGAAAAGGGGAAGGAAACCCTGCATTTCCCACAGAGTGCACATGAGAGGAATTGAAAACAGCTGGCACCGATCTATAAATAATTCAGAAAAGGTCTGGCTATACCATTCCTGGGACAGGCACGGATGAGAGGTGGGAAAGCCAACCTGAATGGAAGAGGAGAGAGGGAGGGAGGGAGTGAAGGAGGGAAGTGGGGAGGAAGAAGGGAGGGAGGGCGAAGCGGCCCCATATAGCAGCACACACTCACACACACGCAGGAACACAATCCCCACTTAACTCGCCAGCAAGTGCGGCCCCCAGCCCCATCTGCATTGCTGCTGACACGTCTGTCTCACTCTCCCCATCGCCTCCAGCAGCAGCGCCTCCTCCCACCCCGAGCTCGTGCTGAATGGGTTCTGATGGTGCACGGGGTGCACACTGGGCATTTCTTGGAAGGGGCACACTGGCACGAGCGCGCACACACACGCCCCGATGCGCACGCGCCCCCGCGCGCGCACTCACACTCACTCCTCGCGCACACTCACCCCCCGCGCACACTCACGCCGCCGTGCTGATGTGCAGCGCACCGGGCTTCACCTGCAACGTGTCGATTGGACGGAGGGTCGCTGCGCGTGGTGGCTCCAGCAGGGGACACCATGCCCAGCCTCTCCGCTCCGCCAGGGGATTAACCCCTGCAAAAAAGACCGGAGAGCGCCCTACCCCTTCCACCCAAAGAATCTTTTTGTAAAAAATGCCACATGCAAATTAGCAACTGCTGGCTTCTGCGGGATTTAAGAGCTTTGCCTAATGACCAGGTTGGTTAACGGTGCTGCTGCTTCCACCCTTTATCGGCCTGTCACCCCCAAACCCCCAAATTGAGACTAGAGGCTCCAAAGCGAATATTTACGTACCGGCTCTGAGCGCTCCAGCGATTGCAGTCTCCGGAGAGGGGTGGCCAGTGGCCGAGAATTGAGGGTTTTCCCTTCCTGCAAAGCAGGATTAATAATCCGTCGGGGGGGGGGGGGT
>PVIJ01021139.1:0-19196 GCA_004024925.1 Scalopus aquaticus | reverse complement strand
CGAATCCCGCCCTGGTCCCGTCCTCATTGGCTGTTGCGTGCACTTCTGCCTTTGCGCTGGCTGTACGTGCATAAACAGCGCGGCTCACTTCAGAGTCATTCGACAGTACGCGCATCCATCAAGACTCTATATATTAAAAAAAAAAAAAAAAAAAAAAAAAAGACTCTGGTCGCCAACCGACGGCGGAGCAAAAGGTTTCCGCCTTCTTCCCCCGTAGTGAGGAAGGATCGCAGTAGAAAACTGCCTCTGGTGGGGACGGGGAAGAGGGCAACACCGCACACAAGACACCTGACAAGTGGTGGACCTCCCACGACGCGTAATGGAAACTGCAACGTCTCAGATTCTGCTTTTAAGCTGATCATAGGATGTCAAAGAGAAGAAATTCAGAAAACAGTCGCTCTCACGGGGGACAATTTATTGTGACGCTGGTGGAACTTAAGCTTCAGAGCATCTTTGAAGGGAGTTCCCCAGGACCTACGCGTAGGCAATAGCAATCCCAGTCCTCAAAGGACGCATCGACCCTACTTGGACCCTTTCAGCCCAAGCTCTGGATCTAGGGGCGCGGACCGGGCGGTGGGCTGCCAGGACCACCGCCCCATCCACCTGCTTGGGAGAGATGGGTAGATCTTCCTAGTCACCTCGCTCTTGGAGTTAGGATTAGGATGAGGTGGGTGGGAGAGGAGACCAGGGCGGTGACCTGAGCGAGCTGCCCTGGCAGCCCGCAAGAAACTAAGCCTAAGTAGATCAAAGAACTGGAGCTCCCAAAAGGCTTTTTCCCTGCCAGAAACAACACTTATGCACGCATTTACGTAAGGAATTGTGAAACTGACTTTAACAACTTTTCTACACTCAAAATTAAGACTTTTTAAATATCTCTCTAAAAAATAGTACAAAATAGTCATACGAAAAGGTAAGGAGTATACAGCCAAAAAATGTAGGGGAGAAAATCTTTTCGTGGTTGCCAGGCAGTTAATAATAGTAATGTTATTTTTCCGAACTGTGTGGTGTTTGCGGTTTTGTCAGCATTTTAAATTTGGTAATGGTTTATTTTCTCGTTATAAATAGATACGGACTTTATTAGATAATTTTGTATTCTTTTTCTTAAATATAGCCACCCAATTGTTATGTTTCAGGCACAAAATGTAAATCCACCCTTGCCCCTCATTTTACATATGAGGAAATAAGCCCTGTTCTATGCTGGCAAAGAGGAAAAAATTTAAATTAAGCGATTGGTCAGTGGAGATTAGATCAGAACCCAGAACTTAGGAAATCATTTTCTAGAAGAATGCAATAGTTATCTTTTCTTTAATCTCTCTTCCTTATTAAAAATTACAAATGTTCGGAGTATGAGTCTCAATACTCAGATATGTGATAAATATAATTTTTTATAGTCTGTAAGTGCAACCTAATATTTATTCTGAATGCCATCCCATCAGAATGGGAAAAAAACATATTACACTGATCAACAGTGAGATCGTTACTGACTTAAAAAAGGCCCTAAACTGTGGTATCTCGGTGTGCTGAACATGAATATAACCCTGAACATTTTTTATTAGCTCTTGTTTTAAAGATATTTCACATAATTCATTTTATATGTTTCACTGTGTAAATTTATCCAGTAGGACTGCAACAACATCCTAAATCATCCTAGCATGATGTAATATTACATCGCATTGCATAATACCATCATGCACACATCATCCAGAGTTGATTGCATCATTTACTGATGCAATGTAATACTACTGTCAGGCGGCTGCTGAAGTAAGCTGACGTCAGCAGTGCACTATAGAAAGCCCTGTCGGAAAGGCTGAGCATTGAAAATATTTCAGACTTTGTGCGAGACAGTTTAAGCTACTGTTCCATAGAACTGTTATTATTTTATCCATTTGGCTACAATACAGAACAGTAATGCCTCGAAAGTGCTTTAATAGCGTGGACAACTTCTGCTCTATTTGTGGGGAAGTGACATTTGCCAACCAGAAGAAAAGTATCACTTCTCAAGTGAAGAAGGCTTATCATCTTGACTTCGGATGCAAGGTTGGTGACCAAGACAAGCCTTGGGCCCCGCATATATGCTGTGCTACATGGACAACACAGCTTTCCCAGTAGTTAAATGACAAAAGACCATCAATGCCGTTTGCAGTCCCCATGGTGTGGAGAGAGCCAAGCAACCACATAAAAGAATGTTACTTCTGCTTGGTTCTTCCTCTTTCCGGCGGAATAACGAAGCAAAAGAAGTTGAGACTAGTCTACCCAAACATTCCGTCTGCATTGAGACCAGTGCCACATGGTGAGGGACTTCCTATTCCAGAACCTCCAGCAGAATATTCTCTTGATTCATGTGATGAGGACAAGGGTGAGCCGACCTGTTCTTCTCCTGTCCCATTAGCATGCAGTGATCCAGATTTTCACTGTGGTGCATCATCAGCCCCACACAGACTAACACAGGAAGAACTAAATGACCAGGTTCGTGATTTGGACTTATCCAAGAACAAGGCAGAATTGCTAGGATTAAGACTCCAACAATGGAATCTTCTAAAAGAAGATGTCACAATTCCTTTATATTGAAAGTGCCACCAGCATTTGGATCCTTTCTTCAGAAAGGAAAGTACTCTGGTATTCTGTTCCGATATTGAGGGCCTCATGAATGCCTTAGAAATCACTCATGACCCACAAGAATGGAGACTATTTCTAGACTCTTCGAAACTGAGTCGTAAGGCTGTGCTTTTGCACAATGGAAACCATCTTCCATCTATTCTATTCCTGAACAGCTGTACAAGAGACAAGCGAAAAAATATATGTAGTTGTCTATGACTTGATTTTTTACAGGTATTAACCACAGGCCTATTACTATTGGCATGCATTTTGTGATGTAAACATCAGTTTATTGCAGGTTACAAAAAAATCTAGAGCCAAAATTAGAAGTTGACTGTCATATTTGTGTTGAGCACATACAAATTGATAGGAAATGACTAACTTTATTTCAGTAACATGACTTGTAAAAATTTGTTGACCAGTGTTATCAGTGTTTGACATTTCTCTCCCCGCCCTAAATTTCTGCCCCATTTCTAAATGGGCTGAAGTGCTTGGGATTATCTGGTTCCTGGTTATCAACCCACGTGAGTGGCTGCAGAGGTTTTTCCCTTTGTACTAGTATGGTCCTTTCAGGTGCAGCAACTCTACTTCCATGCCATGTTTAAGGTACAAGATACCTTTTGTCAAGCTAATATTGAGTTTTACACCTAGAAATCTAAGTTGCTATGTGTTTGACCTGCATAGTGTTGACCAACATAGGCTATTCATTCATTGATAACATAGATTATTTATTCCTTTTTCGGTTCAGGTTCTCTCATGAAGTTGTAGTCAGATGTCAGCAGGGGTGTGGTCATCCAAAGGTTTGCCTGGGGCTGGAGGATTGACCTCCAAGGTCGTTCACTAAGATCGATCACTTGGTGCTGACTGTTGGTAGAAGGCCTTAGTTCCTTCCCATGTGTGCTTCTCCTTGGTTCTTCCCCAAGTGCTCACTCTTTGGAACGTGCTCAGAGCATGACAGCCAGCTTCTCCCAGAGTGACCAATCCCAGCGTTAGAGCTAAATGGAATCTCTTATTGTAACTTATCCTCATAAATCCAGTAAATAACTTCCTCATAGTAATACCCTTTCTCCCAGGCTCCTGTCCTGGGTCCTGTGCCTCAGAGGGCCAAATGCTTTGGAGGGCTGTACTAAAATTTCTCTGAGTCTTCTTCATGTGTCTGGGACCAATCAGAGTCAGTAGTGGCCTCGAGGCTTAGCTTACCCCAGGCCTTGTCTGAGTCCTGGTGCCAGTCTCTCCCTTTCATAGCATTTTTCAATCCTGTAATGCCCAAAGAACACTGGAACTCATGTCTATGGAGTCAGTCCAAGGCCCCATGACCAGGTTTCAGTTCCAAGAGGGTATCTTGGTGAACCAATCACTCTTGCTAGCCAACACAGTGTTTCTTTTGTGGAGCTGTATGAGACAATCTTCAGAATGGTGTTAACATACCTATTTTGTGTCAGACAGAGATGGGTTTAGGCCTCTGGGCTACCAGAACTCCTCTACCACCCACTGAGGTTGATTTGTGTGCATTGACCTCTCTTGTCAGTGTTCTGATGGTGGAGCTGCCAATGGTCCACAGCACCAGAAAACAACAGAGTGGCAGCAGGCATCTTTTACCTAGCACATCATCATACTCCACCCCACTGCCCAACACTAGTACCAGGGCCACAATTCAACCCTCTCCAAAGACTCTCGGACATATATCAGGGAGTCCTCTGGGGGTAGCCCCACATTTCTCATTAACAGTATTTCTTGATGCCTTTTACACTGTTGCTGTAGAGTGCCAATAGTCCCTTTACAACTGATGTGCCTGCATACCAAATCAGTGGAGTAGGTAATGCACACATTGTTTATCCCATTTTACAAATGAGGAGCCCGAAACTCAAAAAGATTAAGCTAGTTTTCTCCACAGATGCTTCATTCGTGGAAGTAATTAGTTGTGGAGCTTCAGAATGAGTTTCAGGTGAATTACTTCAGTGTTTCTCGGCACTCCAATCTACACTCTTCTATCACCATTTCCAAACACCAAATGCTTGGCCACTTCTTCACCTGCTTTCTCTGCCCTGTCTCTTATGTAGAGTGTTTGGGAAATACACCTATACTTGTATAACCATTACTTACCGCACCGACTCCCTGAATCACTATTCACAGCTAATGATTCCAGTCTTTTCTTAAAATCCCACTTGTAGTCATATCCAAAGAAGTAAGTACCGGCCCACCCTGGTGGCACAGCAGTTAAGCGCTGCGCTGTGGAGCTGTGGGCAGAGGTGACGCGAGTTCAACACCGGGCTGGGGAGATTCCCACATGGCGTGGCAGACCTCTCCTGCCTCACCTGCTGCTCCCCTCAGCAGTGTATTTCTGTCGATCTGCCTGTTCTGCTCCCCACACTGTCTTTCGTGAATCTTCTCGCCGCCCCACGCCTCTAGCCTGTACCCCACCTTGTATACATAAATAAATAAATCTTAAAATAAAAAAGTAAGTACCTAGGTATAAACTTAACAAAAGAGGTAAAAGATATTGTTTTCTTTTTTAAAAGACAAAGAAATGGAAAGATATTCCATGCTCATTGGTTGGTACAATCAACCTTGTTAAAATGGCCAACTCACCCAAAGCAAGATACAGATTTAATACAATCCCTATCAAAATTCTATGACATTCCTCAAGGAAATAGTACAAACATTACTGAAATTTGCAGTACACAATATACCTCAAATAGCCAATGCCATCTAAGGGGTAAAAAGAATGGAGGTATCGTGCTCCCAGACTTCAAACTAACCACAAGCGTAGTATTCAAAACTGTATAGTGGTGACTCCACCCACAACATGGCAAAGTAGAGAGGTTGGGATTACTCAACAACTACAAACAATAAAATTTGCCCATAGGACGATCCAAAAGCTCTATCCCATCTATAGAGTCCCCAGACTTACCCACAGAGATCTTGCACTAAGATTGGTGGCCACTGAGCAGAAGGGAGTAAAGGGGAGCATGACTGGGAGAATAGATATCCCAGCCAGCATAATGGGCTGGGGGGTCAACCACCCAAGCCATGATGGGGCAATACAGAGCATTGTGAAATTCCCTGCTGGAACTTTGCTGACGTGTGGGTGCAGACCCAAGCCCGGAGCAGTGGGAACTCTGCAGGTGCAGACATAGGGAACTGCGAACTCCATGGTCAGTACAGGTACGAAAAGCTCACCCCTTTCCTACCGTCTAGAAGAGATCAAAGACACTAGGCCAAGCCATGCTGGACTCCAGACAAAACCAAATAGCAGCGAGAGGACTTGATGAATTCCTTGGGAAAGTAAAAAAAAAAAAAAAAAAAAAAAGAGCTTGCAGATATTGCAGCCCTGTAGAAGCAGCAGCAGAGGGTGGTGAGGTCATTGTTGGCAGCCAAAGCAACAAGGTGACACATGTCCAACCACAACACTCAGGCACTGCACCGCCCCTGCCTGCCAAGCACAACTTAGTCCAGGAGCATGAGCCTGACAGTCCAGACCTTGTTCCCCACCCACCTAGAGGCTCCAGCTTCACAGCTCATGACCTGAGGAAGAAAGAAGATTCAGGGAGGCAGGGTGGGGAGTCAAGACAACCTAAGGACATAAAACAGCTTACAATGGAATCAGAGGAGGTAGAAGTGATGTGACCACTTCATTGCTCAAATTGAGATGGAATATCTAAAACCCCATCTTCCCTCCTGCCCCCACCTCATGCCAGAGAAACAAACAAAACAAAATCCCCAGTGCCCCACTCACACATACTAAAAAATCGCAAATAAGGCAACATTCATGCCCAGGAAGTAAAGACATCTGAACACAAGATGGGAAAGCAAAATGAGAAGAACATAAGACGAAAAAGCAAAAGTCCTAGATATATAAAGGATATAGAAACGGCAGATCTATCAGACAAAAACTTCAAAACAACATTAAAATTGCTAAATGAGGGGCCTTCCTGGTGATGCAAGGGGCTAAGTCTCAGTGACGTAGGCTTTTTTTGAGTTGATGGTTTGGGTTTTTTTTAAGATTTTTTTTTTTTAAAGATTTATTTTTTATTTATACATACAAGCTGGGGTACAGGCCAGAGGTGTGGGGCGGCAAGAGGGTTCACCAGAGACGGAGCGGGTAGCAGAACAGGCAGATCAGAAATACACTGCTGAGGGGAGCAGCGGGCGAGGCAGGAGAGGTCTGCCGCGCCATGTGGGATTCTTCCCGGCCGGGCGTCGAACTTGCGTCACCGCTGCCGACAGCTCCACAGCGCAGCGCTTAACCTCTGCGCCACCAGGGAGGCCCTTTTTTTAAGATTTATTTATTTATGCATACAAGAGCTGGGGTGCAGGCCAGAGGTGTTGGGCTGGTAAAAGGATTCACCAGAGACAGAGTGGGGAGCAGAACAGGCAGATCTACTGAAATAAACTGCTGAGGGGAGCAGCAGGCAAGTCAGGAGAGGTCTGCTGCGCCATGTGGGAATCTCCCTGCTGGGGAGCCAACTCGTGCTGCAGTAGTGGCTGATAGCTTCTTAGGCTGAGACTTTGCACCTTTGCACCACCAGGGAGGCCCTGGAGTTGATGGGTTTTGAGAGCAGGGTCCTTGGGTCCACTCTGGGAAAGGTTTCACCAGTGCTTCCCTTCTGCAGCAAATGGTGAGTTTCTCCACAAGCCAGAGACGTTAGATATACTTAAAAGAACAGGTTTATTAGGAAAGGGACAGGAAAGTAAAAGACGCTTGCATAGACACAGCGGGCAGGAAGAGCTGCCCCTATGAGGGGGCAGGTTAGGGTTTATCCTCTTCTTTTAGTAGGGAGGAGTTCATCTTCGTGGCTGGCTTGTCTGTTGCTGATTTTGAATAACTAACTAGAATTTGAAAGGGAACCAGAGACTCTACAATGGGCTCAATCTCCAAATCTTCTTCCACTCAGCAGTCTGATACCTAGCTCAGCAGTCCGATACCTACTTGGATTTATGCTTTGTAACTTAGGCGCTGGCGCCTAGGGATTTTTGGTTATTATTGTGCTAATGGTTATATTGATTCTTTCTACCCACACCTCCTTGTGTGAGTCAGGCTTTAGTCTTGTGATGCTCTTTTCATTTCCTCCATCATCAGCACTATGAAGCTATCAACCCCTGCAGCACAAGTTTGATCCCAGGCCAGGGAGCTTCCCACATGGTGCAGCAGACCTCTTCTGTCTTGACTGCTGCTCCTCTCAGCAGTGTATTTCAGTCAGTCTGCCTATTCTGCTCCCCACTCTGTCTCTGAATCCTTTTACCACCACCCTCACACCTCTGGCCTACACCCCAGCTCTTGTATGCATAAACTAAATAAATCTTTTTTTTTAATTGCTAAATGAACTACTAGAAGGTCAGTCAAAGGCAGAAAAATGCAAGGATCTTAGAAAGGAGATCCAGGAACAAAGAGTCCTTTTTTTTTTTTTTTTAAGATTTTCTTTTATTTTTGCATACAAGCAGCCGCAGACAGCTCCACAGTGCTGCTCTAACCCGTTGCGGCACCAGGGAGGCCCACCAAAGAGTTCTTCACCAAAGAGGCTGAATATATAAAAAGATAACATAAAGAGATTCTGAATGAAATGCAGACAAATTTAGAAAGAGCTTTAAATAGAATTAAACTGGCAGAAAAAATAATTTCAGAAGTAGAAGACTCAAATGAACAAATTACCCACTTAGGAAAAGAGAAAACAAAGGAGAAAGAGCAAACTCTATGAGGAATGTCAGACTCAATTAAAAGAGGGAACTTAAGAATAACTGGGATCCCAGAAGGTGCAGAGAAATGAGAGCAGAAACCCTATTCAAAGAAATAACTGAGAAAAACCCCAGGCTTAAAGAATGAATTAAATATGGATTCTGGAAATGAGAAAAAACACCCAAATTTTTAAATGCAAAAATACCTGCATCTAAACACATCATTTTCAAATAATAAAAAAATCAAAGTTAAAGAATTTTTTTTTAAAGATTTATTTATTTTTGCATACAAGCTGGGGTGCAGGCTGGAGGTGTGGGGAGGTGAGAGAGTTCACCAGAGACAGAGTGGGGAGCAGAACAGGCAGATCAACCGAAATACACTGCTGAGGGGAGCAGTGAGCGAGGCAGGAGAGGTCTGCTGCGCCATGTGGGAATCTCTCTCACCATGTGGCATTGAACTTGAGCCGCAGGCGCTGACAGCTCCACAGTGCTGCGCTTAACCCATTGTGCCACCAGGGAGGCCCTAAAGAAATTTTTTTGCAGGAAGCAAGGAAGAAATAACCTACAAAGGGTCCCATTTGGCTTTCCCCAGACTTCAGCCCAGACGCTCTCCAGCCAGAAGACAGTGGAAGGAAGTTTTCACAATCCTAAAAGACAAGAACTGTCCACAGTTGCCAAGTCATGGGACCAACCTAAGTACCCTTCAATAGATGAATAGACAAAATGTGGAATATATACTCAATGGAATACTACACGACTGTGGAAAAGATGAAGTAGCAGCAGTTAGGACAAAATGGATGGACCTCGAGGTGATTATGGTAAGTGAAATAAGTTAAAAAGTGAAAGATATGGGGTTGTTTCACTCATCTGTGGAATATAAATAACCAAAAACCA
Organism: Scalopus aquaticus; assembly: GCA_004024925.1. Classification (NCBI taxonomy): domain Eukaryota; kingdom Metazoa; phylum Chordata; class Mammalia; order Eulipotyphla; family Talpidae; genus Scalopus; species Scalopus aquaticus. The sequence continues at coordinate 10,034 of PVIJ01021139.1, read as the reverse complement.
TACACAGGCAAAATAAAGTAAGAATAAATCTTGAACTCAGTGAAAGAATATAATGGTTACCATAGGGAACAGGAGGGAGGGAGGAGAGAATGATGCCGGGAGGCAGATAGGTGGTTTGGTGGAAGAGTGGAACATGTGCATGTATGGAAGAGCAAATATGTACCCCCCCCAAATTAAAGTTAAAACAGTATGGTATTGGGATAAAAATGGACATAACAACTAATGGAATAGAATTGACAGCCTAGAAATATACCTACACTTACATGAACAGTTAATTTATGATAAAGGTGCCAAGAGTATATAGTGGAGCAAGGAAAATCTCTTTGACAAATGGTGCTGGGATACAAAATCAATACACAAAAATCAGTTGCAACTCTATATGCAAACTATATATCAGAAGAAAGGGAAATAAGGAATAAAATCCCTTGTTGCATAGATTTTTAGACCAGTGCAGTGGTGGACATGGTTCCTCAGCATTCAGCATATATCTCCATCTCCCTCTAGTGTTTTTCTATAATGCAGAGGTTAAAAAGCAATGGATTATATTTGCAGCCAATTAGATGTAGTCAGGTGAAGCTGAGAAGGTAAAGGTGAGACAAATAGCAATACTATTCTATTCGTAGTACTATTTTGGCTATTTCTCCTGGCAAGCTGGGGCATGAAGATGTGATGTATTTCTATACAGTGATTCAGTGATGTCTCTAGTGTTGCAAATACTGAGAGGTGGTTGCATCAGCAGCAGTGTCCTGATGGTGTTTGCTGGATCCCTGGATCACAGCTGTAGCCACTTGTTCCTAAACCTGAAGACTAGCAGCAGAGATCTCTGGTGCCCTCCCTCCACCCTGCCAACTGTGGCAGAGGCAGCAGCTTCCCAGGCAGGGTGCTTCTGCCACACGCTGGAGGTCATTCCTGGAGTTTCTGACCAGAGTTGGGCTCGTGTAGACTTTCCATTGATTTTATAAGCATTTATGTCCTTGTCCCCTTACTTGGGAGGGGGGTTTGTTTCCTGCACTGAAACTGTAAGTGATACAAGCAGACAGATTGAATCTGGGAGAAAAGATAAAGAACAAAAGGGCTCACATTGTGTGGAGGTTCGTGACAATATATGAAATTACTCATTTGCCCAATAGGCATGTAACAGACAGGAAGTGAAGACATGGATCTCATTGCTAACTATTAGGAACATCTGCCTCCCCTGAAGGAGTTTATATAATTTGATGATTTCATGGTATTATGATAGATCTGTTGGGACACTACATGCTCACAGGGATATTCTAAATCCAATGTGAAACAGGTGTCCTGTATGCCTGATTTTAATAGAGCAGGAATTAGTCAGCAAAGAAGAAGGTGAAGAGCATTCTATCTGTAATAGGGTAAATTCTTTAAAAAAAAAACTTTTAAATATCTGTGTTCATATTTTCCCCTACATACTTTGCCAGAAAAGAGAAGTGTGTTTCTCAAGTTCTTAGAAGAGGGACCTAGGGTTCATGTGGAACAACCTGCATGGGGAGGGCACAGGTAGAGGCAGAAGAGTGTTTTGAGTAAGGAAGTGTTACAGGGCAGGAGGGGTATCCCAGGACCCCAAACCTCCCTGCTCCAAATGGGTTCTGCCATCTGCCCTTTCAAGACAAAACATACTCCAGTGCATAAGACCTTCAATGGAAAGGAACTTTAATATAATTAGTGTGCAATAGGGAGAAGGAAAAGAATACAGTTAAAATAGTTTCCCCATGAAGCACCCAGAGTTACCCATCCCTTGTGGGTATATGCCCAGCCAAATAGGGTTGGCCCAAAGCGGGACTGCTGAGGCCCAAAAGCCTGCCCCAAGTCTAAGGCACCTTCTGGTGGGAGCCAATAGGAAAGGGACAGAAGGGACTAGGCAAGGCTGGGATGAAAGGAGCAAAATCAAAATACAAGTCAAGGTAAAGGCTGCAATTGTCAACCTCCCCATGGGTCTCTCATCCACGTCTGTCTCTTTTAAGTGTCTCCTTCCATGTCTCCTCCCATGTCCCCCAAGTTTCTGGTACAAGTCCATGGCTGAGAAGCAAGTTCAGCTTTTTGACATGTCTCTGCTCCATGTGCCTCCTTCAGGTCTTCTCGATCTCCTTCCTTCCTTCTCCTAGTCTTCTCTAGCTTCTCCTCCCTGCCCAGCTCACGCCTCCCTTAGCGTCGGTAAGGGAACCTGAAACCTCCCCTTTCTCTGGGAATTGCCCTGTTACAGAAGGAGGTAGAAGCAGTCAACCTAAAAGGAATTCTAGGTGTTCCTAAGGGCAAGGCATCCTCAAGTTGACCTCAGTTTTTCAGTTTTTCAGGTTTTTACCCCCTCACTTATATTAAGAGAATCAGAATGTCATATGATTCCTCATCCAAAACTTGCTTAAGTCCCAGATACCACTTAGTAGCTCTATAACCTTGGGCATGTTACTCAACTTCTTATAGTCTGTTTACCCATCTGTGTAGTAAGGATAAAGCTATTGCCTTCCTACAGTGATGTAAAGGTCAAATCAGATTACAGAGGTGAAAAATTATAAGATACTGTAAAAATATGGTGGCACAGGGGTTAAAGTCTCAGTGCTATCAAGCTACTGCCAGCCACTGCACCATGAGTTCAACCCCCAGCCAGGGAGCTGACCCACATGGCGCAGCAGACCTCTCTTGTCTTGCGCACTGCTCCCCTCAGCAGTGTATTTCAGTAGATCCGCCTGTCCTGCTCCCCACTCTGTCTCTAGTGAATCCTCTCCCCCCTCCCCCCTATACCTCTGGCCTACACCCCAGTTCTTGTATGCATAAATCAATAAAAATAAATCTTGAAAAAAGATACTGTAAAAATAATAGCTGCTATTATCTAATAAGTAAATCTTGTTGATTCTCTCAGATATATCTCTGTTATAGACTAAATGGTGTCCATCCCAAATTCATAACTTGAAGCCCTAACTCCCTATATGACTCTTATTTCATGACAGGGTTTTAAAGGTGGAATTATAGTAAAGAGAGGTTGTAAGGGTGGGGTCCTAATCTGAAAAGACTAGTGTTTTCATAAGAGGCGGTAGTGACACAAGAGTCCTCTCTTGCCACAAGTGCACAGAGGAAAAGCCATGTGAGGTAACAGCATGATGGTGGCCATCTACAGGGTAGGCAGAGGTCTTACCACAACCAACCCTGATGGCACTTTGATCTTGGACTCAGCTTCCAGATTAATTTCTGTGTTAATACCACCCAGTTTATAGTATTTCATTACGGCAGCCCAAGCGGACTAATGTCATCTTCCCCCCCAACTTCATATCTCGTCATCCCTCAGTCCTGATTTCATTCAGGCCCTTTTATCATTTATGCATACCTCTCTGTATTCTCAAATGCTGCTAAAGGGATCTTTCCAAGGAAAATACTTAAAAACACTCTTGGACATGAACTACCTACACAGTAAAGGGCAAACTCCTTAGTTGAACATGTGACTCCTCTTGAACTTGATTCTATTTGTTTCCTGTCCTTCAGCTTCACACCTGTGCTCCGCATTGATATTCTTACCATTGCTCCATCCTCACCTGTGCTCCTCCCTAGAATTCCCGTTCCTTTTCCTGATCACCTCTCCTTCTATCACTTTCTGATCATGCTGCTCTCACTTTTCCCTCTGGCACATCTTTTGATCTATCTTGCAGCCCTGGCTCAAATGTCATCTACTCCCTGAAGCCTTCCTGTGCAGCTTCATTCTCAGCTCTCAGCAGCACTTTGTACAGCCTTCTATTACAACACTGTTTTGTACAGTGTTTTGTAAATATTTTTCTGAGAGCCTTTCCTACTACATTATAAAGACCCAAAAGACACCTATTTCTCAATGCATCTTAACTTCTTAGGTGAAACAAAGGAGGCATTGGGTATATACCTCTTATATTTTTTTAAAGATTTATTTATGCAGACAAGAGCTGTAGGTCAGAGGTGTGGGGGGTGAGAGGAGTCACCAGAGAGAGAGTGGGGAGCAGAACAGGCAGATCTACTGAAATACACTGCTGAGGGGAGCAGCGGGTGAGGCAGCAGGGGTCTGCTGCGCCATGTGGGTCAGCTCCCTGGCTGGGGATCTAACTCATTCTTCAGTGGCTGGTGATAGCTTCATAGTGCTAAGACTTAACCCCTTGTGCCACCAGGGAGGCCCCCGGGTACATATCTCTTACATAAATAAGTGATCCCACAGTCCAGTCAAGACATACACAAATAATTAAACAATAAAAGGCAGCAGAGGAACCCAAAAGTATGTGTCCTGGAATCTTTCATGGCACCTAGCACAATGTCACTGAGAGGCAGACTCTCAGTAACGATTGTTGAATTAAGTTCCAAACAAAAAGTAGAGAAAATAAGAGTCACAGTGATTAAAATCTGAGAGAATTCCAGGGCGGGATTTAAAAGCTGGTACTCATCAAGAAAGCTCCAGTGATCCTATCTGGTGCCTTTAAATTTGATCAATATCCCTCTTCCTCTCTATCTTGCCTCTCCTGACCCAGACTTTGAGCTCTTTTGAAGTCAGGGAGGTTTCATTCATTTTTGTATTTACATTTTCTTATTAACTGGTATCTAGACAGATGCTTTGCATATAGTAGGAATTCAGTAAGAGTTTTTCATTCTGTTAAAAACTAAAGATTATGCTATGCCCGGGATGGGGAAGAAAGCAGAAATCCAGATGAGTGTACAGCAGGAGTGTATTCATTTCTTATTGCTGTTCTAACAATTCACCATAAACCTAGTGGCTTAAAACAACACAAATATAGGGCCTCCCTGGTGGCGCAGCGGGTTAAAGCACAGCAGCACTGCGGAGCTGTTGGCAAGCAGCAACGCCTGGCTGGGGAGATTCCCACATGGCGCGACAGACCTCTCCTGCCTGCTCCCCTCAGCAGTGTATTTCCGTCGATCTGCCTGTTCTGCTCCCCACTCTGTCTCTGGTGAGTCCTCTTGCTGCCTCACGCGTCTGGCCTGCACCCCAGCTTGTATGCATAAAATAAATTTTAAAAGATCTTTAAAAAATACCCCACAAATATATTATCTTATAGTTCTAGAGCTTAGAAATCTGAAAATAAGTCTTACAGAACTAAAAGTGTGAGCAGAACTACATTCTTTCTGGAGGCCCTCAGGGAGAATTCATTTACTTGTCTTTCATTTTCTAGAGGGTGCTGCATTCCTTGGCTTGTGGCCTTGCATCACTCTGACCTCTGACTCTTCTGCCTTCCTCTTATAACGCCCCTTGGATTACACTGAATCCATCTGGATAATCCAGGATAATTTTCCCATCTCAAGATCTATAACCCAAAATTCCTTTGCCACATAAAATAACATATTCATAGACTCAGGGGATTAGGACACTTTGGGGAGCTGTTATTCTGTCCACCACAAGGACCAAAGGAGAAAACATAAGTTTGAGCAGCTAATGTTTGGTAATGGTCCTCTCTAACTGAAGCAAAGGGTTCATTTGAAATATCAGAGCCACATAAGATAGGACAAGTAGATTGAAGAGAAACTGGGGTTTGGAAAGAATACAAACTCTTTTGTACCAGACTGATTTTTGGCTTTATCCTGTATAGTATAAGAAAACTTTGTAGCAGGGAGTTAACAACGAAAGCAGTAATATAGTAGACTACAAAAGATAGGTGCTGGATATCTTTACTAAGGTTAAAAACTAAGCCCCTGCTCCTTGTCCAGCAGGTAAGTTTGGGAGGCTTGAATAGATAAGGAGGAAGAGATAAGGTTGCTATGGCAACCAGGTCCTAGGACCTAAACACCTGACCAGCAGAGCTCCAGGACTGAGGAAGAAAAACCAGGAAACATTTTGTGTCAAAGGTCAACCCCCAAGACCAGACACCCCAACAGATAACTGGCACAAACTGGTGCCCTGAGAGAGTATAAAAGAAAGCCTCAGGTCCTTCTTTGTATATACAATATCTCCTGTCTTGCCCCTGCTCCCTTGCAGGGCATTTCAATAAATCTGCCTTTTCTATTCTCTACTTTGTCTCTGGTGAATCCTTTCATCCCCATGCCTCTGGCCAACACCCTGATTTTCCTGCAACAATATGGAAATCTGGAGGTCAAGAAAAAACAAAAGTAAATTGTTGGGAACCAAGTGACCACAGAAGGCTGACCTTATCGACTTTCTCTTTCTACTAGATGTTCCTTGAGCATTCATAATAAATGATTGATGAATTATTTCCCCTCTTGAATTCTAATTTTTTGTCCATCTGTAGTCTTCAATTGTGTATAACTCCTTTATCCTAGAAGAGTCTGCTATAGCAGTTGGGAAAATATGTGTTTAGGGGTAGAGTGGGAGGTGGTAGGAAACAAAGGGATAAGGTGCGAGTTGATTTATCCAACTGGTTGGAAGACGCTGAGCTTCATAGGAGAGTTTCAATGTGCTGAAAAGACAGGGTCTACATTTTTTGTTTGTAAAAAATAAAAACCCAATGCAAACTGACTGACAAAGAATTTACCAGCTTTAAATAGTATCAATAAGCTGAAGATATCCAAATTGATATTGCCAATTGTGACGTCCAGACTCATATATTCAATGGCTTAGTGGCTACTCTACTTGGATGTCCAATTAGCAAATCAAACTCAGAATGGCCAAAACCCTGTTCATGATCTTTCCTTTCCAACTCTCCCTAACTCTTCCTACAACTGTCCTCCATTCAGTAAATGAAAACTCCACCCTCCCAGTTACACAGGTTAAATGCTTTGGGGTTATCTTTCTTTCACCCTGCACATTCAAACTTCCAAGCAATTCTGTTGGGTCTATTTTCAAACCCATCAAGAATCACTTCTCTCCACCTTTATAGCTACTATCCTGGTTCAAATCACCATCATCTCTCCCTGTATCATTGTCACAGCTGCCTAACTGGTCTCCCTGTCCATGCCTCTGTTCAGTTTATTTTCAAAGCAAGAGCCAGAATGGTCCTATTAAAATATGTTAGATCATGTTATTTCACAGCTCAAAATACTTCAATAGGACCTGTCCTACTTAGAGAAAAACCAAAGTCCTTACTGTAGCTACAAAGACCTGCACAACATGGCTTCTGATCTCATGATTGACTACTTTTTTCCTTGCTCATTGTCTTCTTGCCACACTGGCCTCCTCCTTGCATCAACCATGTGTTCATCTGCCAATCCCTCTGTCTGAATCACTCTTTCCTCAGATATCTACCTGACTTTGTCCCTCACTTTCTTCAGATTTTTATCCAAATAGTTCTTTAATATCTTTTAAAATATTTATTTTTATTTATTTATGCATATAAGAACTAGGATGTAGGCCGGAGGTGTGGAGGTGATGAGAGGATTCACCAGAGACAGTGTGGGGATTTACTGAAATACACTGCTGAGGGGAGCAGTGGTCGAGACAGGAGAGGTCTGCTGTGCCAAGTGGGTCAGCTCCCTGGCTGGGGATCGAACTCGTACTGCAGCGGCTAGCCATCTGTGTGACCAGGGAGGCCCCAAATAGTATCTTATTGATGAGTCCTTCTCTGATCATCCTATTAAAAATTCTACCCCCTCCCCTACTTTTATCCCCTTTCACTTTTATTTTTATTACAAACATTTAAACATTTTACTTGTTTAGTTTATTGTCGACCTCTCCTCCAACCCTAAAAGTAAATTATAAGAGGGTATAACACTTACCTTTTTTGTCCACAGATGCATTTTTATGCCTAAACCAGGATCTATAATGAGTTTTCCAGTAAATATTTGTTGAATAAATGAGTGAAGAGTCAAGGTGATAACTTCAGGCATGCTTGGATGCAGTTTCTCAGCATGTCACCAAGAACTCTATTTAGTTTTGTTTACCTTTGCATTGGCTTCATTCTCAAACAGGCTGCAGGTACGATGGGTGATGGCATCAACAACTCCAGATTTACATTCTAATTCAGTAGCCCTAATGGAAAAAGGGTGCCTATTTCTTGACTATTCCTGTGAAAATCTTGGAAATGAGTCTTAGATTCTGGGTTTGGGTCAAGTGTCAACTGTGAAAACAGATTCTGAGGATAAGGAAAGAAAATGTTGTGACTGGTCAGGCCTAGGTCATGGGGCCCTCTGGAAAGGTGAAGGAGTTGGACTGAGAGCAGGGGAGCAGAGGCTCCTCGTTTTGCAGACATCTCAGTCAGGACAGGTTCACCCTTGGTTCAGGCAGCTTAAACGTGAATCTTGGAGCCCTTGGTATCATACTCACAGGTTTTTGTTGTTGTTTTTTAAGATTTATTTATGTATACATACAAGAACTGGGAGGCCAGAGGTGCTAGGGGGCCAAGAGGATTCACCAGAGACAGAGTGGGGAGCAGAACAGGCAGACTGACTGAAATCCACTGCTGAGGGGAACAGTGGAGGAGACAGGAGAGGTCTGCGCCATGTGGGTCAGCTCCCCAGGATCAAACTCAGCAGTGGCTGAGATAGCTTGATAGTGCTGAGACTTTAACCCCTGAGCCACCAGGGAGGCCACCCACAGGTTCTTTAATAGTACACAGGGGAAACAAGCCAGCAGGGAGATAGCAACTTGGGCACCCGTTGGGACTCTATATGCTTTTTCCTCTGGGCTTCCTCTTCCAGTCATAAATAGTACTCTTGTAGCCATTCTCCACAGCCTCCATTCTGTGTGATACTGCCCATACAGCCTAGCCTCCAGGCTCAGGTGTGCGCTTAAGCAGGCCCACACTGAACTCCAGGTGTCCAGCATCAAGCACGCATGCCCAGAGCCCATGCTCCCAATTGTCTCCTGCATTCAAGGCTACTGTTGATAGCCACAAAGGTCAATAGCATAAAAGCCTGACCATTTCACTCACCCTATAATCCCTAAAAGCAGCTATCACTTGAAGAAGAAGGATGGAGGCCAGATGTCCATCACATTACCAATGCCACCAGCAATCTAGTCTAGAAGGGCATTCTTCTCCTGCCCCTCCATTTTCACGTCCAGTCAGATGAGCCTTTGCACTCTGGTAAGGTGCTCTCCTTCTAAATGCCTTTCCACCTGTCTGTCAATTCATATCTTCGTCATCCCCTAATGCCCCGTTTGATCAAATATGATATTCCTTATCTTTACTCTTAACATATATGCTTTTTTCGGAGCATCCTTAGTTTGTTTCTACTTCTCTTGTAGTTAATTTCGCACTATATTTTGCCCTATATTTTACTTATTTGTCCACATTATGAGCTCCTTGTGGAAAAGCGACAGATCTCACATTCCGCAGCTACTTGCGGTGATTCTATGCGCACAGGGACCAGCAGAGCGCGCTCGGGGCCTGGCGCCGGGTCGCGGCGGGGGGGGTGGGGGTGGGGGGGCGCTGATTGGCAGGCCATACCGTCAATCAGTAGCAGGAGGCCGGCCGGGAGGCCTGTGGGAGGGAGGCGGGGCCTGCATGAATGGGGCGCGCGGCCCGCGGGCTGCAGTCAGCGCTAGCGGGGCAAGCCAAGAGTCCCGGCCCAGAGTGGGTGGGAGGAAGCGAAGTGGGGCGGAGGGGCGGAGGGGCGGAGGGGCGGAGGGGCGGAGGGGCGGAGGGTGGGGGGGAGAGAGGGAGAGAGCGAGAGCGAGAGCGAGAGCGAGAGAGCGCGCGCAGGGGGCGGAGAGGGGCAGCGCCGGGACGGCGCGCCGAGAGCGGCGAGGCGACGGGTGTGAGCTAAAGCCGTGGCTGCGGTGCCAGTCCTTTTGGTGCCACTGTCCGTTGCGCGACATCCACTGTCGTTACGCGCCGCGGTCTGCTGGACCGGGAGGAGCCGCCAGCGTCCCCGTCGGAACTTGGGGAACCGGCGCTGAGGAAAGAGCCGGGTCCAAGCGGCCAAGCCGGAGGCCCCCGGGCGTGGAGGTGGGGGTGGGGGGCTGAGGCCCCCGAGGGGGCCCCGGCGTTATGGGCAACCTGGAAAGCTCAGAGGGGGGCCCGGGCGAGCCGCCGTCTGTTTCGTTGCTGCCGCCGCCGGGCAAGATGCCGATGCCTGAGCCTTGTGAGCTGGAGGAGAGATTCGCGCTGGTGCTGGTGAGAGCTGAGCCCAATCCCATCCCCCCCCCCCCCCCCCCCCCCCCCCCC
>PVIJ01021138.1:0-19192 GCA_004024925.1 Scalopus aquaticus | reverse complement strand
TGGGAGAGAGACAATCAGTGGGGGGGGAGGGGGGGAGGAAGGAGCCGGAGGGAGGGAAGGGAAAGGGCACAAAATGGAATAGAAAAGAACACAAGGGACCATGGAGATGGATCACGGGTGAATTGGTGGTGGGCTACCCTAGGGGAATACAAAATGTAAAAGACATAAATAACAATAAAAATATATATTAAAAAAAAAGAGTGTAAAGGGGGCTAGGCAGTGGAGTTGCTATTCTGCCTCTTTCAGAGTTGGAGTCTCTCTCTTGCTCTGTCTGCCTGCCTGTGTATATGGTCCCTTTTCTCTGCATTAAAGAACTGCAAAATCAACTGAAGGCTCCAAATTCTTTTTGTCTGCTAGAACTGACAGTGAACCTACCCAGCCTGGAATGGTTGCACAACAACTGGCTTTTAGATTTTTTGTTCTTTTTCTAGGTCCTAAAGATGGGAGATTAGGTTGTTCCTTTGGGTTCTTTCTTGTTTCTCAATATGGGCCTGTATTGCTATATAATTTCTTCTTAATGCTGCTTTAGCTGTGTCCCATATATTCTGAAAGGCCGTGTCCTTGTTATCATTTGTCTCAAAATATATTTTTATTTCTTCTTAGAATTCCTCATTAATTCAGCGGTTGTTCAGTAGCGTATTTTGTAGTCTCCACTTAGTGGGGTGGGAAGGCTTTGGGTGGGGAGAGTCTCCTTGTTTTCTGCTTGTAGTTGATTTCTAATTTGATACCTTTATGGTCAGAGAAGATAACTTGGTATGATTTCAGTCTTCATGGATGTTAGACAAGAAATCATAAAATACATAGAAGAAAACAGTCAAAAAAACTCCATGACATAAACTTCAGAAACAACTTTGTGGACAAATTCTCAGCAGCAAAGAAAACACAGAAAAAAAAAAATAACTGGCACTACATCAAACTAAAAAGCTTCTGTACAATGAAAAAGACAGCAACCCAAACAGAGACACCCTACTGAATGGGAGAAAGTATATGCACACAATACATCTAGCAAGGGACTAATACGGAAGATGTACAAAGAGCTCATACAGCTCAACTACAAGAAAACAAATAACCCAGTCAAAAAAGTGGACAGAAAAATTAAATAGGCTCTTCTCCAGAGAAGATAACCAGATTGCCAATAGGCATATGAAAAAAAATGTTCATCATCACTTATTATAAGGGAAATGCAAATCAAAACCACAATGAGATACCACCTCACAGCTGTGAGAATGGTGGTGTCAAAAAAAACCTCACACAAATAACAAGTGCTGGGGAGGGTGTGGAGAAGAAGAAACACTATTATATTGTTGGTAAATATGTACACTGGTGTAGCCCCTAATGAAAGTAGTGTGGATGTTTCTCTTTTAGACAAAAGACTAAAAATTGATCTATTGCATGATCCAGCAATTCCATGCCTAGTTATCTACCCAGAGAAAACAAAAACACTATTTTGAAAGAAAATTTGCAGTCCTGTGTTCATAGCAGCACTAGTTACAATGGCTAAGATATGAAAACAACCTAAATGCCACAGAACAAATCAGTGGATCAAGAAGATGTGATACAAAGAATATACAATGGAACAAGGACAGTTTGTTCAATAAATGGTGCTGGTTTTTCACCACCAGGAGAAAAAGAAAGAAGCAAGACAACTACCTCACACCATGCACAAAAACAACTCAAAATGGATAAAAGAATTAGACATAAGATCTGAAACCACAAATATATAGATGAAAATATGGGCAAAACACTACATGACATACATCTCAGTAACATCTTTAAAGACATATACCCCAAAGTAAGAAAAGTGAAGGAAAAGATGAACAGCTGGGACTACAACAAATTAAAAAGCTTCTGTACAGCAAAAGAGACATTAACCAAAACAAAGAGACACCCTACTGATTGGGAGTATATTTTTGCACAAAATTCTACTGATAAGTGACTGATCACAAAGGTCTACAAAGAGCTGACACAACTCAACAAAAACAAAGTAAATAATCCAGTCAAAAAATGGGCAGAAGAGCTAAAAAGACACTTCGTCAAAGAGGAAATGCAAATGGCCAATAGGAAAATGAAAAAATGTTCAACATCACTTGTAACCAGGGAAATGCAAATCAAAATCACAGTGAGATACCAACTCAGTGAGAATAGCTCATATTAAAAAAATCAGGCAACAACAAGTGTTGGCGAGGATGTGGAGAAAAAGGAACTGTCCTACACTGCTCGTAGGAATGCAAAATGGTTCAACCACTATGGAAAGCAGTGCAGAAGCACAAGGGACTATGCTGATGGTGCAGGGGTGAATTGGTGGTGGGAATTCTATGGGGACTACACCTGAGAAGAGAAAGTATACATTGTACAAAAAGAATGATGTTATACATATACATATATATATATATATATATATACACATACATATATGTATACATATATATATAATATATGTGTGTGTGTATATATATATAATTCCAACAGAAAAAAAAGATTTGATACACACACACACACACACACACACACACAATGGCATACTACTCAGCTATTAAAAAAAAAAGAGGTAAATTCATTCCATTTGTCATAACATGGATAAACTGGAAGGGATTATATGGACTGAAGTTAGCCAGAAGGTGAAAAATAAATATGGGTTTGTGTCACATACAAGTGGAATACAGAGAAAACAAAGGATCAGAAAAGGACAGAATTCAAAACCAGCCCTTGAAAGCTAAGCATAGATCTGAGGCATCCAGGAAGGGGGGGGGAGAGAAAATGGGGAGGGGGGAGGAACAGTGGATTACAGTGGGTGCTCAGTTGTCAGAAAACCATGGTGACCACACCTGAGGGGAGAAATTGTGGAAACAAACAAACTAACAAACAAGGGTGTAAAATAATGATATGCCCTTAATAAAAGTAAACATATAAATAAAAATAACAATTTTATAGACCTCAAAAAATAATAAAGTCCAATAAAATTGTTATGTACTATATGAAGTCTTTCCTGCTATTGTAGATATAATTTAATATGGTAATAAATATTTCTCTTTATTCTAAAGGCTCTCAGCTTTGTCACTGACCAGCTATAATCCTTTGAACAAATTATTTAACCCTTTCTTAGCAGATCAAACAGGAAAATTTTAACTTCCTTGAAATCAATGTATTTTATACTTTTCTCCTGCATTTTCCACACCTAATTGTAGTGCTGAGTAATTAATAGCAGCTAAATAAATGTCATGTAGGAGACTTGTTTTCTTTGTTGCTTTCCAGTAAGTTCTACAATAGATTATGTTATAAAAGTTGACAATTTATGACCTAGCACTTTTTAGTTTCTATTAATAATCATTTTTTGAAGCATTGAGATCAAAAGGTAAAAATACCTACCAAATATGTTCTTTATTCCTAGGAGGCTTACTACTAAAATTTAAATAAAGATTTCCATTTATATTACTAGATATATAAAAAATCTGTAAGCTTATTATATAGTTCCAACTTTTTGACATATTAATTCTGATATCCATTTTGAATACTATATTTGGTAATTCTCTCAAATTCATTAACTATCCATGAGTAAATATTAAAAGGAAAATCCTAGAGTTATGATAAATTTAAGGAAAGGGAGAATATGACACCAATTTTAAAATATTTCTTCAAGATGTTTTACTACTTGGTACTAGCACCAACTGAGATGCATATGGTGAGTGTCACTGTTTTAAATGAACAGATTTTAACAAACAATATTTATATTTAAACACTTCTTGACATTCTAGGTACTCACTAATGTTTTTTCTTTTTTAAAGATTTATTTATTTATGCATACAAGAACTGGGGTATAGGCCAGAAGCATGGGGGGAGTGTGTGTGTGAGAGTATTCACCAGAGACAAAGTGGGGAGCAGAACAGGCAGATCGACTGAAGTACACTGTTGAGGGGAGCAGCTGGGGAGACAGACGAGGTCTGCTGCACCATGTGGGAAGCTCCCAGGCCAGGGATAGAACTTATGCTGCAGTGGCTGCAAACAGCTTCATAGGCTGAGACTTAACCCGTTACACCACCAGGGGGGCCTGGTACTCACTAATATTGAGCAAATCCTGTTGTCTTCAGTATGATCATGTAAGAATATAAAAAATAAAAATATCAAGAATATAAATATCAAGAATTGCTCTCATGTGTATCTCCACATGGTAATCAACGCTTTTGAAAGGGCATCATATTGAATAACTGGAAGCCCTGATATTTCTGGATTTCCCATATATAATGATATAGTGATTTTCTTAATACCCAAAACTTACACTTTAAAAATTCTGAGAAGTTTGAATAGGGAAGTGCTTGCCTCCTATGTAAAATGTAAGCATTATACTACTATTGTTATTATTATTATTTTATATTTAAAAAGGACAGGTTTATCAGGAAAAGGAGAAAGACAAAGAAAGGACCTGACCTGCATAGTCACAGACAGGAAGTAGATACATTACTCATTTTAACAGGAAGCTATGAAAAGAGAACAAAAAACATATTTAAAATAAACAAAACCTCAGTTTTCTACTTTCACAATAGTTTTAAATATAGACTAATTAAAAATAAATATTTAATATCTATTTTAAATATCTATCAAAGAGGATTACCTCCCCAGACCAGCAGAAGCCTGGAGACCTTCCACAAGACCCCACCAGTGTCCACCCAGACTGGCAGAGGACTCATTACATCCTGCAAGACCCACCAGCACCCTAACCGACTGGTAAGAAACCAGTACCCTCAACAGAGACTGTGCAAGAGCAGCCAGAGGCCTCACGACCTCATGTGAGACCCAACCAGTGCCTGCCCAGACAAGTGAAACCCTGGGTCTGCACGGGGGAAGGAGCCAGAGTGGCCAGTGACCTCATCACCTCCTGAGAAAATCCATCAGCACCCACCCAGACCAACCAGAGCCTCGTTATTTATATACATAAAAGCTGTCTAATATATTTTATCAGATACACATACAACGAACAAATGATTTCAAATATTCCTGTCAAATCTTTGTTTCCTCCTTCTATCTCATTGCATTGGTTAATACACAATGTCTCCTCCGCACCAAAATATAAAAAAAGAATAATGTACTAAAAATAACCAGTGATTGTGAACATCTCTGTCTTGTTCCTGACATTAATGGGAATTCTTCAAATATTTTTGCCATTAACCATAACAGTCACATTTGGTTTGAGATGTATGCTTTTATTATGCTAAGAAAATAAATAAATTTCCCTATCATATTAAACTTTTTTTCAAACCAAAAAGCATGTTGAATGTTATCAAAGACTTTTGATAGTATAGAGATAATAATAATTTTTTCTTCTTTGTGTGGCATTTTAAAAGCTTATGTAGACTACAGCCACTAGATTTTATTTATCTATTTATACTACAAAAGCATCTAAGCATATTATTTAGGCACAATTTTCCCTGGCAACAATGTGCTGCCTTCCCAGCAAATATGCATATTTGTAACAATTTCTGGGGTAGATTCCATCTTAACATAAAGCACACTAACTTCCCCAGTATGCAAATAGAACTCAAAACTTCTACAATGTGAAATGGAATAAAAATTTTATATCATACAAATCAATATTTCCCAAACTCTTTTTTGAGATATAAATAACCCATGAGATGATAATAAATGCTCTAAAATCACCTAAGATTTGTAAACAGTGATTTTCCAAAAGCTAATTAATTTTGGTACTATAGGGCATTATGAATTACTAAGGTAATGCATGCTATACTTATTCAATGGAAGGGTGAAAATTCCCCCAAGTTTGCAAAATTTCCCAATTATTCCACCCACATCCCATTTGAAAGACATAATACCACAGTAGGTACTAGCAATCAAACATACATATTGGGAAAGCTATCTAAGCAAACTACTACTCTTATTATTGCTGATAATCAAGATGTTTCAGAAACCAAGAGGCATCCCTCTAGCAAGAGCGAATGTGAATGACCCACTGAGAGAAGAAAAGAAAATAAAAAGACAAATTCTAGTACCAGTTTCATCTTACTTGTCTCAAGAGTCACTTCTGGCCATATTCTACAGTGAGAAAGCAACAATTTTCAAAGTGTATTCGATGGAATCCTGGGTGTCTAGGGACACTTTCAGGAGTGCATGCAAGGTCAAAACTGTTTTTATAATAATAAATATTTTTGCAATATTTCACTTGCATTCTCTCACAAATTCAGTTTTCCCCAGGTTATATGACATAACTCATCATTCAAATGGCAAACTTAGTGTGTGCCTATCTGCTCTGGTGTCTTAAAATTTTCATTTTAAATTCAATGAGAAAATATCAACAAATATAAGCCACAATTTAAAAAGGTATTTAGGAAAACTTCAAAAATTGATTCTGAAAAAAAGAAAACTTACAAGAGACATCTCAAAAATAGAGAGGATCATAAGATACTTTTATGAACATCTTTATGCCAACAAATTAGAAAATTTAGGAAAAACTGGATCAATTCTCAGGAACATACAACCCTCTGAGACTGAATCAGGAAGAAATAGAAATTATAAGCAAGGAAATTGAAATTTTAACCCAAAATCTCTCAGAAAACAAAGCCCAGTACCGCATGGTTTCACTAATAAGTTCTATCAGAACTTCAAAGATAAGTTAATATCTATCCTCAAAATAGTTTTGAATACAATTAATGATGCCAAGATATCAAAATCAGACAAGGAAATAAAAAAGGACAAACATCCCCAATGAATATATATGCAAAATCCTCAACAAAATCTTAGAACCAAACTCAACAATACTTTTAAAGGATCATACACCATGACCAGTGGGATTTATCCCCAGAGATGCAAGGATGGTTCAACATATGCAACTAAATCAATGTAATTCACCTTATCAACAAAAGGAAAGATAAAAATTGCATGATCACATCAATAGATGCAGAAAAGGCATTTGATATGATTCAGCGTCCATTTATGATAAAAATTTTCTCCTGTCATTTTTTCTAGAAATTAATTTTTATTGTATTTTACAATCATTTTATGAAGGATTTTTCCCATTTAGAAAATTAAAAGATAACATATATATAGTAATAATGACTTTTATTTGTATGAATTTTAACAAATATAGGGTTTTATAATTATGACCACAGTGAATCTATAGAAAGATTCCATTTCCCAGACAAATTTTCTCCTGTCCTTTTGTGATTATCCCCTCCCATCATTCTCAGTCCCAGGTAAGCACAGAGCTAATTTCTACCCCTATAGTTTGCCTTTACATATAAATGGAGTCAGCTATTATGTAGCTTTTTGAGTGGTGGGGGGTTTACTTGGCAGAATACAGTTGAGATTATCCTTGTTGTTGCATTTATTACTAGTTTGTTCCTTCTATTGCTAAGAAGTATTCCAAGGATATACCATAGTTTGTTTACCAGTTCTTCAATGGACACACATTCAGGTTGTTTCCAATTGTTGGTTATTATGAATAAACCTCCTAATATTTGTATGTTAATTTTTGTGTTTTTAATCTATTTGAATAGACAGATACCTAGGAGGGAACTGCTGAGTCATATGACAAGTCTCTGTTTAAATTTACAAAAAATTGCAAATTTTTTTTTTCCCCCAAAGTGTCTATAGCATCTCACATTCAAAAAAGCAATGCATCAGAGTTTCGGTTACTATGTATATTCTTGTGAGCACTGGACATTGTCAATTTAAAAAATTTAGTGTTTGTAATAGATGTGTGGTAGGATCTCTTTATGGTTTTATTAAGTTTTTTCAAATTATGTTTATTGAGGTAGGTTTATATTATTGTATCTGCTTCAGAGGTTATAGGTTTAAACCTCTACAATTGTATATTTTCACACCCTGCCTACCACCAGTGCACAATAATTCTCCCCCATGTTACATTGGGTACCTTCCCTCCCCCACTCCCACTCTAAAACCCTACTCCACTGATTGCATCAGTATTAAAAACTCTTAATAAAATGGGTATAAAAGAAACAAATCTCAATATAATAAAGGCCATATATGACAAACACACAATTAGCATCATACTCAATGGTAAAAAAATGAAATCTTTTCATCTAAGATAGGTACAAGACAAGGATATACATTTTCACCAGCACCATTCAGTATAGTTGTAGAAGTCTTGGCTAGAGCCATTAGGCAAGAGAAAGGAATAAAGTGAATACCATCACTATTTAGAGATGATATGATACTATATAAAGAACCTCTAAAGATGTCACTAAAAAACTAACAGTACTACTAATACTAAATAGTACTACTAATACTACTACTAATAGTTTTTTAGTGGCATCTTTAGAGGTTCTTTATATAGTATCATATCATCTCTAAATATATTCCTACAACATCAAAATTTCCACCTTTTCAAAATGAAATTTTTATCTGATTAGTATTTAATATTGTGAGGAAAGGAACAGCTTATTTTAGATATTTTAAATAACCATTTGCCAAAGGATTAAATAAATATCTCACTTTTAAGAGAGATACTTACCAAGGAAAATGCCTTTGCTAATATGCAACATAGGTTTTGTTTTATGCGGTACATGTTCAATTTAAACCTTTACATAAATCATTAGGGAATTAAATCATATGGCCCATGGACCCAATTGATTACCTATGCAAATCAATTGACATTTTCAAATATAGCTCATGAGATTTGTCTTTCGTGAAACTAAAAAACACTATTGAGGGAAAAGCATCCTGACAAACATCTGTAGGAAAATTAAACTGGTATATTTGTCTCTTACAACTATGCATGATGTTTTAATCTGTTTCTGAATACATTATCTAAGACTGAACTTAATTGCTTGCTTTTTTAAAGCTTATTGCCATGAGCATGGACAGTGGGACGACTTCTAGTAATACAAAGAGCAGATGGGAAGATGTTACCAACTAACAGGCTTGTTTTTGTTTTACTCTTCACATCTGTACTAAAGCATTTCAGCTGCAATAAGTTAATAATTTAAAGACACAGAATTTCCCCCATGTGTGCTCTTCAACTTTTATGTCTGGTGTTCAGTTAAATTTCATCTGTTTGCAATTTTTTCCCTTACAAGACATTATTTTTAGCTTCTTAGACTATTAACAAAATACAAAACCTGGCTACAAATCTTTCTAAATGATAACTTCCATTATATCTATTATGATTATAATGTCCTCAAATATAAGAAGCCCCAAATGTCGTCAAAATAAATTACAATATTTTGCCCTGTCTAAGGTTGAAATCCAGATTGACCAGAATATCACTATATGAATAGAAATGTGGAGATATTTATAAATCTCTTTTCTTGTTTTCCCTTAGTCAAATCAGAAAGATATTCAATTTCTAAAAGAAATAGTAGGTAAATGAATTGCTGTGGATGACTAAACTCTCTGCACAAACACAATGCGAAAGCATAGAATATACTTTCATCCATTATTTAAAAAAAAGGAATTTAAATAAGTTAGGAGGAAGACAAATACTGGATTGTGTCGCTTATATGTGAAATATATAGAAATCTAACAAAGGGTCATATAAAGTCAAACTAAGAACTAACCCTAGAAAGTTGACTATAAAACTAAGATTACCAAAGGGGAATGAGGGAGGGGGGAAAGAGCATTTTGGGGAGGGAGCGCAATGTACTATAGTGGTGGACTGTAGGTGTCTTGGTGGCAGGGGATTCTATGCCTCTAATATGCAAACAATGGTGTAAATCAATGATAGAGGGAAAAAAAGATAATAATAATGATAAAATAAATTTAAATGTTTCCTTTTCCTAACCTCAAATTTCATAAACAGGATAGATAGTTTATTAATTCTATCAATGAATGCTATACTGTGAACTCTGAGACTAAAGATATATTATCCAGTAACTAGTACCTTCTTCATTATCATTTTTCCTTTTGTCTCATTCCAAAATGAAGAAAACCTCACTGTTAGAAATTTGGAAAATATATTTAACATAAAAGAAAAAATAAAAATCATAATTTCTCATTTAGAGAGAACTATTGTTAGTATTTCTATAGTCTTTTTTCCACATACAATATACTCCTAAAATCTAGCTCATACTATATGTTGTATATACATTTAATATTCTGCTTTTATAACAATATAGCATGAACAATTTTCATGTAATTAACTATATAGATTGGCTTTAATTACATTAAGTAATAAATCCCTTGTTATTGGCATTTGGGTTCTTTCTAATTTTTCAAGTATTGAAGTGAACATCCATGTGCGGATATCTTTTTGACACATTTGCTTCTTTATTAATTTTTTTCTAGAAATACAGTTCCTGGATGTCAGCATGTGCATTTTCATTGCTTATGTTCCATTTTACTAAAGTACCTTTCAGAACAGTTGTATCATTTTATAAATCAACCCTCAAGAAATGAAAGTATGTTTTTCTTGGCACTCTCACCAATGAGGTCTTCTTTGTCTATTAAATGGCATCATTGTTTTAATAGACACATCTTTTATTAGTAGTAATGCCGATCATACGCACAACCATGTACACCCATACATGCACATACACATGCACATAAGCCAACTCATACATACCATACATACCTGCAAGTCATATAAATTAATAACTTGTGCATACTGTGTCATTACCTTTACTCATATACTTCCTCGGAAAGTTTACTTTTCTTGTTGCTGAATAACAGCACATATACTAAAAGCATTAATCCGCAAATAAAAACCACAATGAGATGCCACCTTACACCAGCAAGAATGGCACGTATTAAAGAAACAGGGAACAACAAATGTTGGAGAGGATGTGGAGAAAAAGGAACCCTCCTACACTGCTGGTGGGAATGCAAACTGGTCCAACCACTATGGAAAGCTGTATGGCGGTTCCTCAAATTGCTAAAAATGGAGCTTCCATATGACCCAGTAATACCACTTCTGGGAATCTACCCAAAGGGCATAAAAACATTAATCCAAAAAGAGACATGCACCCATATGTTTATTGCAGCATTGTTCACAATAGCTAAGATATGGAAACAACCCAGATGGCCAAAAATAGATGATTGGATTAAGAAGATGTGGTACATATACACAATGGAATACTATTCAGCATTCGAAAAAGATAAACACATGCAATTCGCATCAACATGGATGGAGCTAGAAGGGATCATGCTCAGCAAAATAAGCCAGAAAGAAAGAGAAAAATAATGAATGGTTTCACTTATAAGAGGAATATAGGAGAATCAAATATAAAAGAGACATTCAGCAAGGGAGGGGGAGGGAAAGGGCTCAAAACGGGGGAGAAATAGCACAAGGGACCCTGGTGATGGCTCCTGTGTGAATCGGAGGTGGGTAATCTATGGGGTATATACAATAATGTAAAAGATATGAATAATAATAAAAATGCTATATATTAACAAAAAATAAAATAAAAGCATTAATCCATTACCAAAATTTTATAAAGTTGTTCCAAAGTAATCATTTGTCTTTACATAATGCTTACTGTGTTCTTGACTTATAAAGGATTCTAACATGTGCACAATAACAAAACCAAACTAAACAAACCCTGTACGTCTAACCACAGAATTGAAGCTAAGAGAGGGGGAGGGCTTTGCTAATGATTAAAAGTGGGAGGGGGCCCAAAGGACTATCATGGAGGACTATGTCTGCCTTGGTGGTGGGTCTGGTGTGGTAACACACATCTGAGGAGATGTGAATTTATCCCTCTGAATTATACCCAGTGTTGTAAACCAATGTTACCTCAATTTAAAAAAAACATAGAAGAATATCTCTTTTATGTCTTCTACTTTTGCTTTCATTTTTATTAAGGCTTTCCTTACTTCAAAAACAAGTAAATATTATCTTTATTTACTCCTAGTTTATGTTTTTCTCATATACCTATCAATTCTGAAATTTATTCTACTATATATGTAGTGAGATAGAGAAGCAATTTACATTTTACCTTCATTAATTTGTCAGTCATTTCTGCTGACGTGAAATGTCTCTAAAATAATTTCTAAAATTAGAAAAAAATCCTCTTGCTATAATTCTCCCTCTACCTATCAATAGTACATTTCATTCACAGAAATATACCAGTATTATGAAGTTATAAACACTAGACACCTCTCTGACTAAAAATTCCACACTATGTTTTTAAGGGCATCAAAACCACACTTGAATTAACAAGATCCCTTCATTCAAACAATACCAGGGCACTATTTATGTATTCAAGTCCCCTTTAATTTCATGTACAATCTAATAGAAAGCCAGTAGGTTCTTGGAAGTCAGGGAAAAAAGGAAAGCCATATTCAGGAAGCCAGATTCAATATTCTTTTGTTTAAACAGTATATCATATCAAAATAAGTATCTTGATATCAGTGAAATAAATTGATAATACAAGAAAGTAGACTTTAAAGTGAATTTGATGGCTTCTTATTCTCAGGAGGTCCAAAAGATCACTGTTCATAAGATTTAACTGTACTTTACAATCTATATGTAATATAAGAAAGAGTAGTATAGAAACTTTCAAAAAGTCAAGACAAAAGCCACAACCTAGCAAGTATGGCTTTGATGTTTTAAAAGCAGCCCAAACAATGTATTGTTCAGGAAAACCTAAAGCACACATATAGAATTTTCCCTGTTGCGAGCTTTCTATGTGGGAGACATATGCTACTATGTCTTATGTATATAAATGGATTATAGAGCTTTAGAAAAAAGTTCAATGCATCTTTAAAGTGTTTCCAGAGTGAAAATAACTTTTTTAAGAGCTAAAAGACAGACCCAAGCCAATATTAGTCACAGAAAAGTCTCAGTGTTACATTCAGTCTCTCACTTTCAAATGCATAAAAGCTACATAATAAAACCAAAGAAGTACCCCAGCCTTAAAGTTATGGAAAGGTAATCAATTCCAGATTTAAGATTGAAAAGTTGTACTTTGGCCAAAAGATAATTTAAAAGAACAAAAAAATTATTATTTTAAAAGCTATTAGTATATTTGCTAGAGAATTTAATTCAAACTGTTTTCCATAGCTTCAAAAATATTAAATGTTGACTCAGTCACCTGAGAGATGTGAATATGATGATTGTTAATCAAATATCGATCCAGTAAATCTAAAAGCTTTATATTCCTGCCACAACCACACTGGCTCAAGGACTGTCACAACTTTCACTGTGTATACACATGCAGGAACTAAGATGTTGAAGTCTAGACTAAAGTAAAAAATCAAGGGTTCTGCTATTTAGCCAAAAGGAAAAACAGTGAGGGACAAAATAAAATAATTAAAATGAAAGAGTAGAACATACGGTTATTCATGTTCATACCAAGTGAAGCCTAAATTATTGTGTCTTCTTTATAACTTATATGCATCCAAAAATTTCTTAGGGTTACCCGGGAAGAGATTTTATTGTAAAGAGTAGTTTTTAGCTTAGTTTATATATTTCAACAGCTTTACTTGATATGGCCCATGCCTCACTCTATGATCACTCTCCTTCACTTGGCTCTCACATGACTTTGTGTTCAAATTGACTATAGTCTTGTTTTTCCACTATGTCAAGTTCTTTCCAACATTAAGGGTTTTGCATTATTTGTTCCCTCAGCTTGGAAGAATCTTTCTCTTGATTTTCACATGACTATATCATTCAGGTTTCAACCATTACAAAATGCTACTTTACAAACGTCTTCTTTCTCAAATGAAAGGAGTCTATCACTATCATTCATCTGTATTTTAATTGCCTCCATATTTTATGATTGTTTTAATTTCTTAGAGTTAATTATTTATTTACTTTTTTTTTCTTTTTTTTTATTGTTATTTATGTCTTTTACATTTTGTATTCCCCTTGGGCAGCCCACCACCAATTCACCCGTGATCCAGCTCCATGGTCCCCTGTATTCTCCTCTCTTCCATTTTGTGCCCTTATCCTCCCCTCCCCCCACCCCACCCCCACCGCTGTGCTTTTCACAGCAGGATCCATGAGGGCAAGGGGTGTAGTTTGTTTGTTTACTGTCATATTCCCAGCAGCTGTAACACTGTTTACAATATACTAAGTGATACATAAATATTTTAAAAGCAAATACATTTAACTGGTTTTCATTTTTTTTTTCAAACCAATCACCCATGAATGATCCTGATTACTTATGAGAACACATAGGTTAGGTCTCAAAGAGTATGTCTTCAACTATCTTATTTGGAACATGTATCTGCTCCTAAAATAGTTTAGGACCAACTAGCTATATTTCTAATCAGTTTTTGTTCATCTATATTTTTCAATGCAATGAAGGTTGGACAATACTCAATGCCTCTGCCTCCAGCTGGATCTGGCCTATTGGTCTCTCTTATTGCCATGGCAAATAAACAGATGGTTCTTAATAGGAAAATAAAGCAACTTTTAGTACATATGTGTTGAAGGCACACTTACAGAAAGGAGGTCTACATAGGTGAAGGTCTGTCTCTGTAAAATGTCAGCTTCTAAAGACTTGGAGAGGTGACTATTTTTTTCAAATGCTCAGATAACAACATAAAATGAAGACATACACACAGGACCATGGTCTAATGAAATGAAAAAGATGCTCCATGAGGTCAGGAAAATTATACATAAACAAATTGAGAATGTCAACAAAGAGATAGAATATATTTTAAAAGAATCAAATAGAAATTTTGGACCTGAAGAATAACTGAACTAAAAATTCATTAGAGGTGTTTAATAACAGATTTGGTCAAGCAAAAGAAAAGATTTGCTGAACTCAAAGACCCATTTAATATTACCTGAAGGAGCAAAGCAAACAAAAACTAGAGTAAAGAAAGTCTAAGAGATCAGTTAAAAAGATTGATAAATGTATTATAGGAGTCCCTGGGGTGGGGGAAGGAGCAGAAACTAATGGCACAAACTTTCTAAATCTGGAGGAGACATTAAGATTTAAGAAACCCAGTAGATTTTAGGTAGTATTAACCTATATAAATGCACATTAAGACAGATTATAATCAATCTGTCAAAAGCCAATGACAAAGAGGGAAATCAACTTCCTAATAAGTACAAATGAACTGGAGGCATCATAATTTTTGATTTCAAGATTTATTACAAAACTACAGCAATCAGAACAGTATGGTAGTGGCATAAAAACAGAGATACAGACCAATGGAACATAAAAGAAAGCCACAACAAACCCACAAATACACAATCAACTGATCTTTGACAAGGGTGCCAAGAATACACAATGGGAAAGGATAATCTTTTCAACAATTGATACTGGGAAAACTGAATATCCACATGAAAATAATGACATCGGATCTATATATCCAACACTAAATACAAAAATCAACTCAAAATGGCTTCAGACGTAAATGTAAGACCTAAAATTGCAAAACAGGTAGAACAAATCCCAGGAGAAAAGCTTAATAACACTGTTTTGGGAAATGATTTTTTGAATGTGACATCAAAAACACACAGGCAGCAAAAGCAAAAATAAACAAGTGGGGTTATATCAAACTAAAAACTTTCTGCACAGCACAAGAAACAATCTGTAAATGAAACAATAAAGGGTTAATATCCAAAACATACAGGGAACTCCTACAACTCAATTGCAACAAAACAAAACACGCTGATTGAAAAATGGGCAAAGGGACTTGGATAAACATTTTTCCAAAGAAGACATACAAACGGTCAATAGGCAAACTGTAAAGACACTAATTGGGGGAGGCCATGAAGATAATGTGACTTCTGGTTGACCTGCTAGCTGGCCGTAGGCAACTGGAGGCTCCTCAATACCTCCCCTTGGAATGTACATTCTGTTTGCATTCCCTACTCCCAGAAGCTTCACCAAGGACAGTGCCTTGAGATTGTAATGTGGTACTGAGACTATCTGGATGGTGTATATGAGTGAACCTAGTTAAAGGCTCTCCATAAACTTTTAAAATTTGGAGGGTGAGTACAAAAAAAATCTATCTTGTAGCCACCCAAGATGATCACAGTATGTTCCTTTGCTCATTAAAATTTGCACCTACCAATTTGGAATGATTTGCCTCTTTCTTGAGTCTCTCCTTGCCCTCCAGGTATGGAGGCCTGTTTTATACTACACCAAGAAAGCTCTCAAGATTGTGACCTAAAAGATGCTCAGCATCACTTATCAGGGAAATTCAAATCAAAGCCAAACTGAGATACCCGTTCATGCCTGTTAGAATGGCCATTATTAAAACACACCAACGGGGCCACCCTGGTGGCGCAGAGGTTAAGCGCTGCGCTGTGGAGCTGTCGGCAGCGGTGATGCGAGTTCAACGCCCAACTGGGGAGATTCCACATGGCATGGCAGACCTCTCCTGCCTTGCCCACTGCTCCCCTCAGCAGCGTATTTCTGTCAATCTGCCTGTTCTGCTCCCCACTCTGTCTCTGGTGAACCCTCTCACCGCCCCACGCCTCTGGCCTGTACCCTATACATTTATGCTTGCATACATAAATAAATAAATCTTAAAAAAAAATAAAACACACCAACATAGAAAATAACAAATATTGGAAAAGATGTAGAGAAATTGGAATCCTTGGAGACTAAGGATGGGAATGTAAAAATGATGCAGTCACTATGGAAAACAGTATGGAGAGACCACAAGTAATTAAAAATAGAACTACAATATAACCTAGCAATCCCATTTCCGGATATATATTCAAAAGGATTGACATTGGGATCTTGAAGAGATAGCTGCACTCTCATCTTCATTATAGTATTATTCACAGTAACTGAAAGTTGAAAATAAACTAAATGTCCATCAATGAATGGGTAAAGAAAATGTCTTATATACATATATATATATATATATATATATGTATATATACATACATATACACATATATACACAAAAATGAAATATTATTCCATAAAATAGAAGGAAAGTGATAGCCAAAAAAAAAAAAAAGAAAAGAAAATCCTGTCATATGCTATAACATGATGAATTTTGAGGATATCATGCAAAGAAATAAGTCAGGACCAGAAGGACAAATACGGCATGATTACAAATATATGAGTCATTTAAAGTAGTCAAACTCATCAAAGCATATTGGATGCTAAGGGCTGAAAGGAAAGTGAAGTGGGGAGTTTACTCTTTAATGGGTATGAAATTTCCTTTATGGAAGACAAAAATTTCTAGCTATCTGCTACATAATATTGTGCTTAGAGCTGATAATATTATACTATGAACTTAAAATTTATTAGGAGGGTAGATCTCATGTTAAATATTTTTTTACCATAATAATTAAAAAAAACCCTAAAATGGAGCTAGTTTCTGCAAACACATTGATTCATTCCCACTTTGAAATAGGGGGATTACTTTTTGGAATAAGCATCCTCTTCCAGTTACAAGAGAAAAAAAATCATATTTAATTCTCCAGAAGAGGTGGAATTGAGAGGAGAAAAGATTGAGACAGAGAGCAAGAATGAGAGCAAGAGAATTGTTTACATCAAATAATTAAATGGACCAGCATGCAAAAATCATGATGGAATATCAGGATATACTTGCAATTTGGTATCCAACAATATAATAATTTACCATTATATATGCCAATCAATAAAATATGCACAATCATTTAATAACATTTTTACCAAGCATATCTGAAAACACTTTAGAATACATAAATACATGTTACAATTCAAAGTAGTATAAGAAATTACTTTTGAGTAGATAAAAGAGGATAAAGATTGAGATCCCTGACACGTAATTAAAAACAATCATCAATAACAGAAAATTTAAGAGAAAATGGTGAGCTATTGTTAAATGGTGATATACTTAAAAAGCCATAAAACTGTAGACTAATCTTACAGTCTAATGACAATGATAATTTTTGATGTTATCTGGATTTCCATTAAAGGCTTTTCCCCCCTCAACATGGTATTTCAATATATTTCTACATATGTTTCTGACAGTAGTAGTTGAAAAACATCTACACTATTTGTTGCTGTGCCAGCCTTCTTTTGTTGAATAAATGACTTAATAAAAATGTTTAAAGTAGGAAACTATTCATGTTGAAAATGTAAAATGTCTTCTTTAATGGACAATTAAGCATTACCACATCTATGCGAGTGCATACATTTTTTTAATGTAAACTGTTAAGCAAGATTTAAACCAGCCTTGCGGATATCTTCAAAATAGGAGGTAGGATGGGGAAAGAATGCACAAAATATTTTTCTTCTGCCTACTAGAAAACCATTTGCAAAAGTAACTTTAGAATAAGGATTACTCTCTAGTGTGATACAAGCACTGGTGCAATTGATGGCGTTTAGTAAATTTTATTATAGTATTTACTTATTCCATATCTATATCTCATTTCAGTTCACAATGTTGGGTGGGATTTTATCTAACAAGTATCAGCATCATTATGAAGATATTAGAGAATGGAAAGAACAGTATCTTTATTAAAATACCTAGGAACTGGGCTTCCCTGGTGGCGCAAGGGGTTAAGTCTCAGCACTATGAAGCTATCCATGGCGCAAAGGGTTAAGTCTCAGCAATATGAAGCTATCCGCAGCCACTGCAGCACGAGTTTGATCCCCAGCCAAGGAGCTAACCCACTTATGGCTCAGCAGACCTCTCTTGTCTTGCCCGCTGCTCCTCTCAGCAGTGTATTTCAGTCCATCTGCCTGTTCTGCTCCCCACTCTGTCTCTGGTAAATCCTCTCACCACCCCCACACCTCTGGCCCTCACCCCAGCTCTTGAATGCATAAATAAATAAATCTTTTAAATTTTTTTAAAAAATCTAGGAACTAGAGAGCAAGACAGTGTGTCTGGGGTTGTTGCAGCCTGATTGCCTGGCCAGAGACCCAAGCATAACAACCACTGTAAGAATGTCGAGCAAAGACCAAATTGAAATCTTTCCCTCAAAAATGGCACAGACTATCATGATGTATCTCAATTAAAAGGACAGGACAAAACCTCCTGAAGAAAAATTCTGATGCCTAATGAATCTAAATACAATAGAGACTAAAACATTGATGAGTGAAGTGATGAGAGAAGCTTCCATTTTGCTCACTGAGACTCCGTTGATAGTAGGGGATTTTATTTTATTTTTTTTCAATTTTATTTATTTATTTATTGTTATTTATGTCTTTTACATTTTGTATTCCCCTTGGGTAGCCCACCACCAATTCACCCGTGATCCATCTCTATGGTCCCTTGTGTTCTTTTCTATTCCATTTTGTGCCCTTACCCTCCCCTCTCCCCCCCCCCACCACTGAGTGTCTCTCTCCTATTTGGTTTCCCTATAGTCCTGTTATAA
>PVIJ01021137.1:0-19199 GCA_004024925.1 Scalopus aquaticus | reverse complement strand
AGCGGCGACGCGAGTTCGACGCCCGGCCGGGGAGAATCCCACATGGTGCGGCGGACCTCTCCTGCCTCGCCCGCTGCTCCCCTCAGCAGTGTACTTCTGATCTGCCTGTTCTGTTCCCCACTCTGTCTCTGGTGAACCCTCTCGCCGCCCCATGCCTCTGGCCTGTACCCCAACTTGTATGTATAAATAAAAAATAAATAAATAAATCTTTAAAAAAAAAAAATATTCAACAAAATCTTGGCCAATAGGATCCAACAATGCATCCATAAGCTAATACACCACGACCAAGTAGGATTTATTCCAGGGACACAAGGATGGTTCAACATCCGAAAATCAATCAATGTAATCCAACACATCAACAAAAAGAAAAACAAAGACCATATGATCATATCAATAGACGCTGAGAAAGCATTTGACAAAGTGCAACACAGTTAAATTTCATAGTGGCAAAAAAAGGCAATGATTATCCCAGATTTCTTGATTTCCAGTCCCTTTTAAGACCTCAAGTTGCTTTGCTAAATAAATTTACCACTTAGGATAATTTCTGTAAAGATAACGTTACGGAATTCCCTCTTTATTTTGAAGCAATACAGTCATTATGTGCAAAATAACAAAACCAATCTCAATATCTTTTTGTAATAACTTTTCTTAATGGATGCATAGTCCATAGCAAAAGAACAAATGAATAGAAATATATATTTTCTCATATTGAAACTCTTCTAATAATGTTAATTTTCTTGTATGTAACCATATACTTTTGGAGCATACAAAGACCTGTCTACAGTTGGAGGTAATTATATGTTTTATTTGGGTATAAATAAATTGTGGTTTTTAGAACCTTTTCTCTTTTTTCTTCCTTTGCCTATGAAGAAAATTGACAAGATCTCTTCCAAATTATGTACTTACCCAAGTGTGTAAGTAGCCAGAAAAATAACAGCATACCAACATCTTTAGGGAAGAGGAAATTTTTTGCAGTTATATAAATAAAAGAAGTAATTTAGTCTTTGGAGACCAGAGAAGCTTCAGAGTAACCAAAATGTGGAGAACAGAAGGATTAAGTAATAAAATATAGAGATTAGGCAATAATTAAATTTCTCCCAGATTCTCATAAATATTTGAGTCTCTGAAACACTTCTTTTATCCTTCTTATTTAAGATATTACATGATGTGGTGGGGGGACAAAGGAAAAGAATCTTAAGCACTTAACCCATACTAACTTAAAACTGTATGAATTGTGTAAATGGAAATGTGGCATTATGGAAAGAAACTTACCTGGAAGGGTCTCCTGAGGAGAATCTGTCTCCCTAGTTCTGTGAATCTATCACAGTTGCATCCCCTTTTCACATAGTGTTTCTGTAAATAGTGTTATTCACTTTTTTTATCAGCATCTCCTTTGTTATATTTCTGTGAAATAGAATTCTAAACAATAGTTAGCCACAAATTTCAGTGTCAAAGTATTTGGTAAACACTGGAGACAAAATACAGCCTTACTTTCAGGTATCTCTAACATCCAAGTAATATCCATAAAAAGACTTTCCCAAAGCAAATGGATGTTTTAGTATATTTCACCATCCTCTCTCATCTGGGAAAAACTTTAAGTGTTTTGTGTATTGCGTATTATATCACTGACCCTTGTTTTTTGGCATTGCTACTCTGTCCTTTTCTCTCTTGTAGTAATCTTAGTCTCATTCCATTCATACATATGTGGTACATGAAATATATAATTGAAGGGAACAATACCGAACTAAGATAAAAAATAAATATTAAGTAAAAACCTCAGCTTGCCATAAAGGAATGGTGTTATATATTCATATGAGAAAAAACTAATCTGTTAAGATGGGAGAGGGAAGAGTGAGGATAATATGCACAGGCCAGAAAAGTGAGAATATTGAATTGCCACTTCATTTTCTCTCACAGCTTCAAAGAACAACCTTGTCAGCACTGGGGACTTGAAATTGCTTCACCTTCTTAGGAAAAAAACATTTAAATATAATGTTGTAGTGCCTTTTTATTCTGAGTTGTATTCTCCACTTCTTCCTTCCTTACACGTTTGTTTGGGGGGCAAGATTCCCCTAGGGGTGTATGGTGCCCAGGATGACTAGCGGTAGTTCTTTAGTCAAAAGTGAGAGAGTTATATGGAAAGGGAGTGGCAAGCTCATTTCTGTGGTGGTGTTCGCTATGTATGTGCCCGTTCTGTGTGACTGAAGAAGAGGGAAATTCTGATACTCATTTTTCCCTCTTATGCTTCTCTCAGAAGTGTTCTCTAGATATTTTCCCTAGGACTGCTTTGCCTGTCAAAGTAGAGAACTGTAACCTTGCTTCATAATCTTTTCTCAGTGGGTGACTTTGGGAATTACTACCGATCCACAAATTGCATGACTGAATGAACTGTATACATAGCCCATCAACTTTCCCCTTTAGGGATTTACAACTCGCAGATTAATATACACCTCATCATTTGTGTCAGAGACCTAAACTGAGAATTGTATGTGACAGGTACTAATACCTGAACTTAAAGACGTGAGTGGTAGGAAATGTGTTTGAAAATTTAGTTTGCACATGGTTGGTTGTGATATCCTTTTAAGTCAAACAGGAATTCATTTTTTGGACCTATAGATTCCGTATCATGTATTTCCTACTTTCAAGAACCCTGTCTGGTGGAGATAGGTAAGACAAACGTCAGCTGTAGTGCAGCGTGTTATGTACCAACAGCATCATCGTCCCCTAGAGATTTGCTGGAAAGGAGAATCTCAGGCTCCACTGCAGACCTATTAATTCAGACTGTGTTTAGGGAAAAAAAAAACGATCTGTGACTAACATGCACATTGATGTTTGATAAGCAATAGTATTAAGGAGTATGGGAAGGGTACACACTAGAATCTGGATTTGGGTAAGATGCGCAGTGGAGTGTTTGGATGCATATGGAATGTTCTAGACTGAGAGAAGTAGCATAAGCAGTGGCACCAAAGAACTAAAATGTGTGGTAAATTCAGAGACCCGAATGAAGATAGTTTGAAGTGGCTATTCCCAGGATGCATTGATGAAAATGTGTAAAAGTATTATTTGCAAATATTCATATGTATATGTGTACACGTAATTCTCATAATTTTTCATTATTTATCAGGGAGTATTGGTCATTTTATCATTTGTTGGCACTATTTGAAGGATAATACACTCGTTTTTTCAGCATACATTTGAGTGTCTACAATATGTCAGGCTCTGTTCTAGGCACAATCAACATTTGGTTAAAAAGTATTGTGAACAACAGATGGAGAGATGAGAAGAAAAGATGGAAAAAAGAGTTACAGTATCTGCAGTAATTTAAGTGAGAATCAAAGTTAGAGCCAAGCCATTGAGTGTGGAAATCAAGAAGTAAAGAATACATTTAAGAGGTGTGTGATTGACTTCAGAGACAGCAGTGTCAGGACACATTTTGGGTCTTTGGATTGAGTAATAAGGATTTATTTGTATTTATCATTTCAATGAAATCAAATATAATAAATATACTTAGCCAATCTCTTATGAAATCCTATTGAGTCAAGGTTAAACTTTCACTTAAACCTCACAACAGCTTTTTTTTTTTCAGTTCGTACAAACTTACTTTCTTTTTATAAAGAAACTAAGGTACAGTGATTTACCTTAAAGTATCATTCTAAGGAAAGTAAACCAATACAAAATTAAATACAGATTTACCATGCAATTTAGCAAGCATACTCCTAGATATTTACCCAACTGGGTTGAAAACTTACATCCACACAAAAACCTACACATAAATACTTATATCTGTTTTCTTCATAATTGCTGAACATTAAAAGCCACCAAGATATCCTTCAACAAGTGAATGGATAAACAAACCATGGTACATCCACACAACTGAACAATATTTAGTGATGAGAAGAAATGCGCTAGCAGTCCAAACAAAGACATGGATGATTCTTTTTTTTTTTTTAAGATTTTTTTTATTTTATTTATACATACAAGCTGGGGTACAGGCCAGAGTTTGGGGCGGCGAGAGGGTTCACCAGAGACAGAGTGGGGAGCAGAACAGGCAGATCAGAGGTACACTGCTGAGGGGAGCAGTGGGTGAGGCAGGAGAGGTCTGCCGCACCATGTGGGATTCTCCCTGGCCGGGTGTCGAACTCGCGTCGCCGCTGCCGACAGCTCCACAGCGCAGCGCTTAACCGCTGCGCCACCGGGGAGGCCCGACATGGATGATTCTTAATTGAACATTGCTAAGTGAAAGAAGCCAATTTGAAAAGGCTACATACTGTATGCTTCCATTCATGTGACATGCTGAAAAAGGCAAAACTAAAGAGATAGTGAACAGATCAGTGATTACTAGAGTTTTTGCAGCCTCTTTTCAATGAGAAATTTTTTCCAGAATGGTTTCAGTTGAATACTTTTAATAATTTGCCCTCAGAGTCAAGTCTCCTTACCTCACAAGGTTACACTTATTTCAGCACTCTCTAACACTTGGCCTTTACAATAAATAAGTGGGCCATTTAATAGATACTTGAACATGATAGACTACATAGAACTGATACCCGTTCCTATCCTCCATTTCCTGTGTCTTCAATTCTACCACCCTTGACACGTGCATAAGAGAATCTCTTGGCCAGGTGTGTTTCTTCTGGGAGTGGCAAGGCTTGGTGTAGGGATTGTCAATGCCCAAGACTCCTTACTAGTTATGGTTCAACTGCCTATAGTAGATGAGTATTCTTGGAGGAATTACTTAAGCTACGCAATATAGAGATAACAATAGTGGTAGATAAATTAGTTAGCATGCATGCAGCATTTGGAACAGTACCTAGTCCATTGTATGTTCTCTCTACATAGTAATTGTTACCAAAGATCATCATTTCTGACCACATTTTATTTTATATTTTTTAATTAAATTTTTTTCTTACATCGTGCAGTCTCCATTGTTCTCCCCCTATGTTCATCCCTCCCCTGTTTCCCCCCCCCCTCAGCCCTTCCTTTGATGTAAGCCTCAGTTCTATGGTCAGCTTGCTAGTTTTGACTTTTTCTTGACCTTTTGTTTGGTTTCTCTATATTTCACATATAAGTGAGACCATGTGGTGTTTATCTTTTTTTCCCTTCTGACTAATTTCATCTAGCATAATCCCTTCCAGCTCCATCCATGTTGACACAAATGGCATGAATTTGTCTTTTTTCTTTGCTGAGTAATATTCTACTGTATAAATATACCACCACTTTTTGATCCATTCTTCTATTTTGGGGCATTTTGGTTGTTTCCATATCTTGGTTATTTTAAATAGTGCTGCAATAAACATAGGAATGCAGCTTTCCTTTCAAATTAGTGTTTTTGCGTCCTTTGGGTAGATTCCTAGGAGCAGAATCATTAGATCATATGGTAGATCCATTTTTAGTGTTCTGAGGAACCTCCACACAGCTTTTCATAGTGGCTGAGCCAGTTTACATGCCAACCAGTAGTGTAAGAGGGCTCCTTTATCTCCATATCCTCTCTAACATCTGTTGTTTCTGTTTTCTTCTTCTTTTTTTTTTTTTAATGTGGGCCATTCTTACTGGAGTAAGTGGTATCTCATTGTGGCTTTGATTTGTATTTCCCTGATAACTAGTGATGTTGGACATTTTTTCATATGCCTGTTGGCCATTTGCATTTCTTCTTTGGAGAAGTGTCTTTTTAGTTCTTTTGCCTGTTTGTTGACTGGGTAGTTTGCTTTGTTTTTGTTGAGTTGTGTGTGTACTTTGTAGATCTTTGGTATCAGTCCCTTATCTGTTGTATAGTGTTCAAATATTTTCTCCCATTTAGTAGGATGTCTCTTTGTTTTTATTACTGTCACTTTTGCTGTACAGAAACCTTTTATTTTGATGTAATCCCAGCTGTTTATCTTCTCCTTTGTTTTCCTTGTTTCTGGAGAAGAATCCTCAAAGATGCTCTGAGGTTTATGTCATGGAGTGTTTTACCTAAGTTTTCTTGTATACATGGCGTCAGTTCTTACATTCAAGTCTATTATCCATTTTTAGTTGATTTTTGTATGTGATGTGAGATAATCTGATTTCTTTTTCTTTTTTTTGTTTTGCATGTTGCAGTCCATTTTTACCAACACCATTTATTGAAGAGATTTTCCTTGTTCCAGTGTATATTCTTTGCTCCTTTGTCATAGATTAGTGGACTAAATGTGTGTGATTTTACTTCTGGGCTTTCCATTCGATTCCATTGGTCTGTGTGTAGTGTATTTTTGTTCCAATACCATGCTGTTTTTATGGTAATGGATTTGTATTATTGTTTGGAGTCTGGAAGTTAATGCCTCAGTTCTTCCCCCTTTCAGTCAGGAGATCTTTCACTATTTGGGATTTTTTGTGGTTTCATATAAATATCATAAATATTTATTCTATTTCTTTGAAAAATGTCAAAGATTTTATTGGAATTGCATTGAACCTATAAATTATTTTTAGTAGGATCGCCATTTATAAATGTTAATTCTTCTGATCCATGGGCATGGAATATCTTCATTTCTTTGTTTCTTCTTCTATTTCATTTAACTATGTTTTGTAGTTTTCCTTATACAGGTCTTTCACTGATTTTGTTAGTTTTATTCCAAGGTATTTAATTTTGGGGGGGTACAGTTGTAAATGGTATAGTTTTCTTAATTGCTCCCTCTTGAGATTGATTGTTTGCATATAGGAAGGCTATTGATTTTTGTGTATTGATTTTGTAACCTGCTACTTTACTAAACTGGTTTGTTGTTTTAATTAGTTTTTCTGTGTATTTTTTAGGATTCTCTCTCTATATTACCATATCATCTGCATATAATGATAGTTTAACTTCTTATTTGGATTGCCTAATTGCCCTACATAGGACTCCTAGTACTATATTGAAAAGCACTGGTGTGGGCCTCCCCGGTGGCGCAGCGGTTAAGCGCTGCGCTGTGGAGCTGTCGGCAGCGGCGACGCGAGTTCGACGCCCGGCCGGGGAGAATCCCACATGGCGCGGCAGACCTCTGTTCTGCCTTGCCCGCTGCTCCCCTCAGCAGTGTATTTCTGATCTGCCTGTTCTGCTACCCGCTCTGTCTCTGGAGAACCCTCTCGCCGCCCCACACCTCTGGTCTGTACCCCAGCTTATATGTATAAATAAAAAATAAATCTTTAAAAAAAAAAAAAGAAAAGAAAAGCACTGGTGAGAATGGACATCCTTGTCTTGTTCCAGATCTTAATGGGAAGACTCAGTTTTTCACCATTAAGAATGATGTTAGCTGTGGTGTAAGACCCACATTTTATTTCATTTTGAGGTCGCTGAAATTGGATTTTTTTTAAAGATTTGTTTGTTTATGCATACAAACTGGGGTATAGGCCAGAGGTGTGGGGTGGTGAGAGGATTCACCAGAGCAGAGTGGGGAGCAGAACAGGAAGACAGACTGAAATACACTGCTGAGGGGATCAGCAGGCGAGGCAGGAGAGGTCTGCTGCGCCATGTGGGAAGCTCCTTGGCTGGGGACCAAACCCGCGCCGCAGCTGCTCTGGACAGCTCCACAGTGCTGCGCTTAACCTGTTGTTCCACCAGGGAGGCCCCGAAATTGGGATATTTTTTGAGAGTGTCTGCCACCTTAGGTGCAATGCAGTATGTTGCTATCTGAACACTGATCTTCAATTTTTATCTACGTAGGAGAGAAGCCATTTGACGTGGGAGATCCCTGTAAGCAAACCCGTATCTGACCCTGTTTAAATTCTCTCTCTTCTATCCATGCTCTACTGTCATTAGGTAAAGAATGTATTCATCACAAATCAAATGTTTTCTCATTGAATGTTCACAACAATTCAATAACATCAAATGTTTTTACAATGCTATTTCACAGGTGAATAAGCCAAGTTTCAGAGAGGTCAACTAATGTGGCCAGGCACACCCAAAGAAGAAATGACTGAATTTAAATTACAACATTCAAATCCAATTAGTCTCTAAAGCACCACCATACCTGTAAGACCCTGCAGCATTTCATAATATTATAACAAAAGAGGTTCTCCAGGGGAATTAAAAGCAAATGTCAATTAGAACAAACCCAATAGAAAGTTTCCATATTACATTTACAAAACAGGAAACTGCTAATTTCTGTTAAATTGGCTGATTTGTTTTCTTGTTTAAGAGGACTATTTGGGGAGCTAAATAACGTGATTTTATTCATTGGGATGGTTTATGCTTCAGCAGCTGTAAATATTAGCAGAATTAAATACTTTAACAGGCGGTTAATGTAAGTGCTCTGAAAAGCTGTTCTATCAGTTTCTTCAGTGAGGCCAGTTCTTATTTTATTAAAGACTTGTTAAGTTAAAATTTATTGTAAGTACTGATTCCATCTGTTATTTATTTTGTGGGCTTCATTATCTCATTTTACTTCATGATATACATGTTGAAACAGACAAAGGTAAAGATAAACTATTACAACTTCTAATGGACACAACATACTGTAGGACACTTAATATGTACTTTTTCAGCTCTTCAGAATCATATTTTGGGGTCATTTAAATAAGGGCTTTCTTGGACTGCTTAAATTTTGTCTAATCATAAAAATATATTACCAGATAGATAAATTCGGCAGTAAGTTTACAGGGAACATCTTTTAACCTGCTCAAGATAGCAGTTTGTTTCAAGAACTTTATGAGTATCATTTACATATTTAATTCCTGAACATGTGTTAGTAGAAGGGCCCGAAACCTTTTAATTGTCCTCATTTTGTTAGCTCTTTAAAATCAGCAGCAGTAAGAATATTTGATTACATTAATTTTTTCCCAGAACTTATGTTCCAGTCTGTTTAGAAAACTAGAGCTAGTTTCCCACGAGTTAGTCCTAGTTAGTGCAATTTGTATTTAATTTACTTCTCATACATGATGCCCATCAAGTATAATGAGATGAAATGCTGCAGGTAGAGCTAAACATTAGGGATAATGAGATAAAGAAATAAGAAAATGAACATAGAGATTAATTCTTATGCAAAAAAAAAAAAGGACCCGAGTCCCAGGATTTCAAACAGACTTAACAAATGCTTAATTACTCATGATGGAGCTGATTCTAGTCTTATCTGAGAGCTTATGCTTCATGGTGAAATCGAGTGCATGTAATGAATTCTAGTCATGAAGCTCTCACTGTGAAAGTATCCTTGGCAGTGTATTAAAGTCTGTATACTGCTATGCAGTACCTGTACTTCATGAACAAATAAATAATCCACATTTCAATGCGACAGTTGTTGTAATGGTAACTATTTTCCTGGTTGGAGTTATTCAGCCTAAATTAAGTAAAGAATAAAATTTAATAAATTAGCTAAGTTTAAATTCTATGAAACAATAGTAAAATACATTAATTTATTAGAGTCACATGGCAAGGCGGCTTACTGGGAAGGCATATAATATATGCATATCACAATAAATGTATTTACTGACTCCTTAGAACTTTAAAAGAGCTCTTCTTTGGAATTACAAAGCAGAAATTGCATAATCCCTAGTACTGAGAGGTTCAAAGACTATTAAGAACATCAATGTGGGGAAAGCATAATTGCAATTCAGTGTGAAAAAAAAAACCAACTAGTCATAAGAACGATGATGACGCCAAAGCTCTAAGGATGCATTTATCTACCAGGAAAATCAGAAATGTCTTCAGAAAAGAAGCAAAACAGAATTGGCCTTAAGACTGCTTAGACTAAAGAAGTTGAATGGTGATACTGAGAAAGCATGAAGAACAAGCATAGAGAATATATGATCAAATAGCAGACTAGACTGATTAATCTACCTTTCCACTCATTCAAAATCCTAAGTAGTAAAAACAAAACTAAACATATGTATGCCACTGAATACACATGTGTATGCATATCTATATTCTTAAAGTGTACATTCACACAGACACCTACAACTTAAATGATCACCAGTTGACAAGAAAATTTAGTGGAAAATAGAGAGTAGGTGGGATTGGATTGATACATTTTCTAGGAAAGTATAAATTTCACAAACTGTCAGGAAAAGATGTAGAAACATTAATAGATGAAAACCATAAAAGAAAGAGCTAAAATCGTAAACTCTCTGACCCTTAAAACATAGACATTAACCAAAACTCATCCAAGATACAGTAAATAAGGTGAGTAGTTCAGTAATTATTAAAGAAAATGAAGTTGTAGTTTAAAACCTCCTGAAATTCATAGTTTATACCCTCCAGATGAAGAAATCTTCATACCCAGATAATTTTATTTAAGAAGTATTAATACCATTGTGAATCAATCCCTACTAGAAAGTAGAAGATAAAAAAAAAAAACCTCCATTTCGTTTTATAGGGCTAGTGTTACTCTGATAAACAAGACAGTAAAAAACAAAAACAAAAACAAAACAGCATTTCTTTTGACCGCAGATCCAAAAATTCTCAACAAAATATTAGGAAATAGACTTTATCATTATATTTAAAAATAGACACAGTGACCAAGTAAGGTTTATTCCAGGAATGATAAGCTAGTTGAAATTACAAAAATCAATCCATATCACCCACATATTAACAAATTAAAAAACAATCACTTGATCACTTCAAATAATGCAGAACAGTAATTTGACAAAACTCAACTCCTCTTCATGATGTAAAAATCTCAATAAACTTGAAATAGAAAGGAATTTCCCTAAGGTGGTAAAGAACATCTAGTAAAAACATAATGCCAGTATCATACTTAATGGCAAAAGAGTCATCATTTTTCCTTTAAAATGGGAATCAGGGAAAGGGTGTCCTCTCTCAACACTTTTGTTCAGCATAGTACTGGAAGCCCTAGAGAGCAAAATGAGTAGAAAAGGCAATTTAAAGGCATTCACTTCTGAAAAAAGTGGAACTGTCTGTCCCTATTTGCTGATGAAATGTTTGTCTACATAGAAAATCCCAGGGAATCATAAAAATAAACCCCACTAGAATATGTCATTTCAGCAAGCTCATAGGATACACTATCAACATATGGTCTGTATGTGAGCAGTGAATATGTAGGAACTGAAATTTAAAATATAAGACCATTTATATTCTCTCAAAATATTTATGTATAAATTTAAAAACATACAGGACCTGTCAGAGGTAAACTACATATCCCTGATCAAATAAATTAATGAAGAGCTAAATAGTTGGACGATATACCACTTTGATAGATCGAAAGATTCAGCATAATAAATTCTCTCCAAATATATATACAGGTTTTTTTTTTTGTATGGCAAACACCCCTTCTTTCCCTTCGTTTCGACTCTTTTGACCTCTGCCACTATCTCTAGATTTTTAAAATATATATATATATATATATATATATATATATATATTTTGTTGTTATTTGTATCTACAGGTTTAACACATTTCTTATGTAAATTTCAGTCACGTTTTCTTACAGATATACACAAGATAATTCTAAGCTTTATATAGAAAGTCAAAAGAACTAGAATAGCCAAAACAATTCTGAAAAAGAAGAATATAGTATCAGCTATTTCTTGAAATTTTTCAGGTATTTTTTTCCTGTACTATTTTTTTCTATCCTCTCTCTCTCTCCAGGACTCCAAATCTATATGAATTAGATCTGCATTATCCTATAGGTAACTAATTATACTGGAAATTTTCTATTCATTTATCTTTGAGTTAATTTCCTTTTTTTCTCCTTCTGTCGTCACTACTCTGCTGCTAGGTGGTGGTTTTCAGTTCTGTATTTTCCATTTTGTTCTGTTTTTAAGTAGTTTTCATTTATCTTTTGAAAATTCTTCTTTGCCTTTTGTAAGCATATATTCACTTTATTGAATATGGTTACAGGAACTGCTGAATGTCTTGTCATATGTCTTGTGATTTTGACAATCATGGACATTTTTAATGATAGATTTTATGCACTATAGATTCTGTCATGTTTCCCTGACTTGTGTTGACTTTTTTGTTTTAAGCAAGCAGTGAATTTGGTTGAACTGAAATTTCATGCTCTGTCTTCCCTTTGATAGGCAGACGCTGAAATCTCTATCGCTTGCTTAGCCTTAGCTGTGCTGCTGTTGGCCTGCCTTGCTTATGTGTAGCACATGTAATTCAAGAGTCAACCAGAAATTTGTGCAGAGATTATGTCAAAATTTGAGTCGGCCTTCCTGTGGCTCTCTCTTTTCTGGGATTTTAACTTTTCCTTCCCAGTTGCTTAGTTTCCCTGAATGCTATCCTTTGATTTAATAAGCCAGTACATTGTGGCATTGATCTGAGTTTTGGGTGTTTAGCATTGTTCTTGAGACCTGTCCTTAGGTCTAAAGGACCTAAAGGGGAGCACCCAGTGATGGTGCCTTCTCCTGATAAAACTACTTGGGCCTAAAGGTTTTTTGTAGGGAGATTTTAAATTAGTTGTCTTTCAACAATAAAATCAAAAAAGGAATTCCTTTAATCCCATCATGCTAACTCTATGCATGTCACTTCTATAATTACTTAGCACATTGCTGGTAGTTTTTATCGCGCGCTAACAGGTGGCGCGGGCCATTTTTGCTAATTTTTTAAGTATAAAAATAAACATATTTATATGTTACCCGCATTTTACCGCTAGTC
The DNA here is from genome assembly GCA_004024925.1 of Scalopus aquaticus. NCBI lineage: Eukaryota > Metazoa > Chordata > Mammalia > Eulipotyphla > Talpidae > Scalopus > Scalopus aquaticus. Next base: position 6,664 of record PVIJ01021137.1, on the reverse strand, counting down.
TATAAAAAACGTATTAATACGTGTCCGGCGCTCTACTACCAGTCAACGTAAAATGTATAAATACTTTTCCCGCATACAGTGTGTTAGCATTCTCCTTAGCAGTATGCTACAACATGTTCATGCTTCCTGATTCTTTGTTAAAAATCAGTAAGTTATGGTATTAGAAGGTTAAATAATATAAATAAGGTTAAATAAATAATAAATAAACAATATAAGGTTAAATAATATATGGTTAAATAAATTACTTTTGCTTTCCTATAGAGTTAAGATAGTTGTAACACTTACTCAACTCTTTCATATGTCATTCTTATAATGTTAAATTTGATTTTGTGTGGCTTCCATTGGAAACTAAACAGAACTAGATCGTCATTGTAATTTTCGTTCTGAATTGTACCTTTAAACCATATAGCACTATTCTCTAACCTTTGTCTTCAAATTTACATAGAATATTTTTTCAAATACTTTAACCACAATGTACTTCTCATGTAGATTGATGGCCGTTTTTGCTTCATATTGAATAAACAGAGAATGCATTGATCTGGCTTTATTCATATATTTATGGCAGCTCTTGTTACAGATGACAGAAGCGCAACTTTAAAATGCTTCTGCCAAACAGACAACTTATTAACTAGCATAATTTGAAACAGCATAGGTTAAACGAGTTTCAGGAAGGCTCAGTCGAAGGTGTGAACAATTGCATCAGATGCTGATTTCAGCCCTGAGTTCTGTATTCTGCCTTTATGTTTGTATCATTCTTAGGCATGCCTTTCACTTTTCAAGTTCATACCAGAAATAACCATGTCCAGAACTTCTGATTTTTTTTTCTTGCAAGGACTTAATTGTGTCATTTATTTATTTTTTTAAATATATATTTTTATTGTTATTTATGTCTTTTACATTTTGTATTCCCCTTGGGTAGCCCACCACCAATTCACCCGTGATCCATCTCCATGGTCCCTTGTGTTCTTTTCTATTCCATTTTGTGCACAGAACTTCTGATTTATGCCAATCTTTCAGTCAGCGAAGTTTTCTTTTTACCAAATTGCCCTAGCCAAAGTAAAAAGAGAGTTCTTAATGGTTCAAAGTAGGCTGCATGCACATTTGTAAAATGTTCTCTGTGTCTAGGCCATGTTTGGGCCATTTTCTTACCCCTGGTTTTAAAGGGTTAAAAAAAATCCTTTGAAAACAGAAATTGGATCCTCAAGAGAAAATATGGGTAAACATGAACTAGGTAGATAGGGTTTAAGCCCATTACAACATCAGATGCATTTAAATTGAATTGTTTCACTGAGCATGATCCCTTCTAGCTCCATCCATGTTGCTGAGAATTGCATTAGTTTACCATTTTTGATTGCTGAATAGTACTCCATTGTGTACATGCACCACATCTTCTTGATCCAGTCATCAATTTTGGAGCATTTGGGTTGTTTCCATGTTTTAGCTATTGTAAATAGTGCTGCAATAAACATAGGTGTGCATGTGATCACTTATAGGAGGCATATAAGAGAGCCAAACGAGAAATCAGAAGAAGAAAATAGCACACAAAACATAAACAAAAGCAAAAACTACAGGCAAACACAAATAAGAGACATTCTGCAGGGGAGGGGGAGGAAGAGACACCAAAATAGGGGAGAAAAGAGCACAAGGGACTATGGTGATGCTTCACGGGTGATTTGGTGGTGGGAAACCTGCGGGGAATACACAATAATGTAAAGGATATGAATGAATTTAAAAAAATAAATGGTTTCACTGTTAATAGGCTTTTATTTCACTTATTTTTAAAAGATAGTTAAATAAATTTGTTGGGTTTTTTTCTGTGTTCCTTTTTAATTATCTCCTATCAGAAACAGACCACATGGAATACATTTGCTCTGTGTTAGGACATTTCTTAAGCTTCTTTCTGTGTTTCTCTTTGAGAGTTGGGACAGAGAATATACTGTAGCGCTTATATACCAAAATATTTCATGAGCATAAATCAGAAACTTACTCTCTCATAGTTTTGGAGACTGGAAGTCTATAATCAAGTTTTAGTCAGAGTCCTGTCCCTCTGAAGGCTCTGGAGAAGACCAGTTCCAGGCCTTTCTCCTAGATTTTATGGGTCTGTGCAGTGCTTTTTGTTCCTTTGATTGTCATTCGGCCTTCACATGGCATTCTCTTCTCTGTGTCTGAGTTTGTGATCAACACTCCTTATCATTAGGATGCCAGTCATACTGGATTTAGGGTCAACCCTATTCTTGTATGACCTCATTATAATTTCGTTGCAAAGACTAAATTTCAAAATAAAGTCACATTCAAAGGTTCTGAATGGACAAGAATTTTAGGAGGGCTGTTACCTTTTTTTAAATTCTTTAACGTTAGAAATGGGGGTTCTAGCAAGAGAATGCTAATGGAAACAAAACACAAAAGTTTTCATGTTGCTTAAAACAAAAATAAATTGAAAGGTAACTGAAAATTATAGATGGTGGATTTCTTAATTCTTGCAAATATACCTATGTTTTCTTGGTAGTACTTGTATTTTACAATATAAAATAGATTTAATGTCTGTTATTAGAGCATATTAAAAATAGTATTTGACAATATAAAATTATTTGCACTTCAGAATAATATAATAACAAATTCCCTTAGCATTAAAAAAAACCAGGAGTATTATTTTTCTGTAAAACATGCTTCAGATAATCGTTCAGTTTAAGATTTCTTATTAGGTATCCTGTATTTCTTAATAGAAAAATGTGGTTTTTTTTTGGGGGGGGGCGCAGCGCAGAGGTATTAGCCAAACATAGAGTGTTTATTTGTATTCTGTTGTTTTGGAGGAGGTGAATTTGACCTCAAAGAACCCTGTTTTCCATAAATGTGACTACAAGGTTTATCTTTTTTCCCTATAATCTCTTTTTATTTCATAATATTTCTTATTTGCTGCTTGCTTTTGTTTTTAATTACTAATTTACAGTTAGCTCCAAGAGAAAAGATACTTGTAGTTATTATTTCCAGCCTATTTATAATAGAAACAGTTTGCAGTAGTTAGGAAACATATCAAATAAGTGTGCCATCTTTAAAATGAGTGGGTCAAATATGATTTGAATTTCTTCTCATAGAAAAATAATGTTTCATTAAACCAGATGTATACTGGGTATAGAATTAGTTCAAAAGAATTTGGCATATTGGTTTGTACCTCTCAATCATTTTATACTGATTTGTGAATTTATTTTTAAGTATATACGCAATTTTTTCTTATTCTACTAGTGCATGAGAAAATATTTAAACTTATCCTGCATGTGTATTATGGATTGATGACATTTAGAAATAGGTTTTTAAACTGAAAGCTTTTTTTGAGAATATTATTGATCATATTTCTTTCATTACAATAAAATTGTATTCTGGTTGCGTATGCAAATTCCTGTGAGATAAGATGCAGTGGGAATAGTTTATAATTCCAATGTAAAGCTGACTAAAATATTCATTATTATGACAATTTTATTTTAATCTTCTAAAATACTATTTAATTAGCAGAAGAGTTGTGGACATAAGAATAATTAATATTATGTTAATTAATACAGTGAATAGCTTCCAACTACATGATTTATGGACAAAAATTTTCTTTCCATTGTTAGAAATTTTTGAGACAGTGTCGTAATGTGTTCTAGGGTGTGCTATTTTCCATCTGGACTTTCTTGAGCCTCTCTCCCCCTTCCTTTCTATGGTCATGTGGGGAGGAAGGCGAATCCTACCATCCTGCAGCCAGGTCCAGCCCATATTCCCCCAGAATATTCCTCCTTCATTCATTCCTAAGGCACTTTATTGAGAAACATCATGCTAGGCATTGTAGATACCAGGATGAATATTGGATCATCCTAACTCGAGTAGAAAGCTGATGTCAGTTATGGTGATATGATAGACCTACTCAGAGCGTGTAAGGGAGGGCTCAGAGAGTGCACACATAAAAGTGTAACTCAGTAAGTAAGTGTGTAAGTTCTGAGGTCAGAAATATTCAGGTAGGCCTCCCTGGTGGTGCAGCGGGTTAGGCGCAGCGCTGTGGAGCTGTAGGCGGCTGCAGCGAGAGTTCCATGCCCAGCCGGGGCCATTCCCACAGGGCGCAGCAGACCTCTCCTGCCTCGCCCGCTGCTCCCCTCAGCAGTGTATTTCGGTCGACCTGCCTGTTCTGCTCCCCACTCTGTCTCTGGTGAATCCTCTCACCGCCCCACACCTCTGGCCTGCAGCCCAGGTTGTATGCATAAATAAATAGATCTTTTTAAAAAATTCAGGTTTGAATCATTTCTAATATCAGCTAACTGGTGACGTAACCATGGGCAAGGTTTAGACTCTCCTTGCACTTCCCTTTCCTCATTTCCCAAATGTACATTCTACTGTCTGGTTGTCACATGACTGCCCCGTGACTTGCTTCTACCCAGGTTGGGGAGTGCTCAGGACAGCCCCTACGTGAGATAAGCGCTCAAAATTAGTAGCTACTTTTATTGCTGTTGTTTTAACCAGAGAGCAAGACAACAGATTGTCTCTTAACTCAAGACAATCTGTAGTACTTCAGAGTGTGCCGCTGCAATTAACTGCTCAATCACTGTCCTCTCCGGTACAACCAGGAGGGGGTCTGGCGTCCAGGGTGACTAGACACAGCACCCCACTCCCTCAACAGGGAATACACAATGATGTAAAAGATAGAAATATATATAATTAAAAAATCGTCTGCTCTGAAAACCACTTTTACTCATTCTTGAAGATGTGACATGAATATAAAGACCTAGCTGTTACTATCAGGCCACTAAGAGTTGTTTTTCACTGTTCCCAGGAATTAAAGTCTACATATAGCTACAACTCATGAGTGAGCAGGCAAGGCAGAACTTTTCTCTAGAGTCAGAGTTTAAATTATTTATTTATTTATTTTTTTAATGAAGTCTCTTTTTCTTACATCCTTGTTCATTTTTCAGCAGTGTAGGATTTCTCCGCTCAGGTGTGGTCACTGTAGTGTTCCCACCACCAAAGCACCCTTAGGCCATAGATACTAAATGTTTAGGCTTTGTGGACTATTGCTGTATGTGGTGACTCCTTCTCTTGTAGTGCAAGAGCAGTTGAGACACTCTGTAAATGAGTGAGTGTGACTATTTTTTTCTAGTCAACTTTTATAGAAAAGTCACTTAAGTCATAGTGTGCTGAGCTTATTGGAGAGCATGTAAAATGGTTGAACATTAATTCTGTCTTATACTACAGTGGGCTGTGAACCCTCTAATATATAGACCTACATGTATAGTTGGCATTCAATACATGTTTTTCTGAGTAAATAAGTCAATGATGCAAAAATTGTATTAAATAACTCAATAAATTCTGTCTTCATAAATCATATATATATATATATATATAACTGGAACATATCTTCGCATGCATAAAACAAAACTATTAAGTTGAATTTAAGATAAAAATGAATTTAACTTTCAAAAATAATGGGTGATGACTAGAAATGAGTGACCCTTTTAGTATTACATATTGAAAGAGAGAGTGAGAGAGTGAGAGAGAGAGAGTGTTGCGGGGTGGAGGGGGAGAGAAAGAGATTTATGTTATCAAGAGCGTTGGATAATACAGATATCATGATAGAACATTAGATTTTCTTCTGAATTTTCAGGCAGAAAAAGCAAAACACAATAGAATATATAATCTGATCAATATATAATCTGATAATCTGATCTTTTTTCATAAGGGCAAACTTTTTCCTGGTATTGGAAGTACCATAATATTAAATCCTTATATAATGAATATTAAAAAAACATAATAGATAATGCTTCCAGTAATGGATTTAGAAAAAGTGCACAGTGTTTCTCATTTCACTGTTTCATATGTGGCTATTTGACTAAAATCAAAGGTCATTAAAGCAATACTTTATTAAAAAGATGGTTTTCAGAGGAATTTTATTTCAGAATTATTCCTACTCCATGTCCTAAAAATAAGGTCTCAAAGGACAGACCTCATTATGTCCAGGACTCTAAGTGCCACATACTTATTAGTCAGTGATTAAAAACCTTTCACCTGGACAGCAATTATGAAAAAATTCCAGTTACCTATGTATCAAAGAACTTTTCTGTATATTGTTTCATTAGACCTCTCAATAACCCTGGGCAAATACTTTTTCACCTTTTATAGACGAAGAAATTACAGTGATGAAATATGAAGTGTTACAGTTCCAGGTAAAAGACAGACTCTAGACAAATTAGTAGCATCTTCTGAGATTCATCTCTTCAGTCTATAACTTCCAAACTTATTTTTTTAAGAGTGAATAATTTTTGAAAGAAAATGTAGAAATCAGTATGTGAAAGAGGCAGAGTGCTGTTCTGGTGTATCCAAATGGAGTGAGTCTAGACACCCATTCTTTTGGCATTCCACCCCACCCCAAAGGCCATCCACTGTAGCCCCTAAAGTACCATGTTCCTAGGGATGCTCAGTACTCACTTTGCAAACCACTGCTCTGTATCAGCGAAGATGAAAAAGGTTCCCACTTGGAGAAAACGGAGCATATTTTTTTAAGTATTTTTGTGGGACCTGGGATATTATTTGCTTTCCTTATTAGTATAAGACCCTAAAGAATTAAAATGCATGGTCTTAGTCTACAAATATGCTTGATAATTATATATATATATATATATATATATATATATATATATATATA
>PVIJ01021136.1:0-19182 GCA_004024925.1 Scalopus aquaticus | reverse complement strand
TGTGTATGTGTGTGTGTGTGTGTGTGTGTGTGTGTGTAGCAAGAACAATTAGGATCTTCTCTCTTAGCAACTTTCAAGCACTTCATACAGCCTATCACGCTGTATAATAATCACAGTGCTATGTATTAGATGCTCAGAACTTATTCATCTCATAGCTCAGCTTTGACCAGCATCTTCCCATTCCACCCTGGTAGTCATCATTATTCTCTGTTTCTGAGTCTGATGTTTTTTATTTTTTTTTTTATTTTTTTTTAAAGATGTATTTATTTATGCATACAAGCTGGGGTACAGGCCAGAGGCATGGGGCGGCGAGAGGATTCACCAGAGACACAGTGGGGAGCAGAACAGACTGATGGATGGAAATACACTGCTGAGGGGAGCAGCGGGCGAGGCAGGAGAGGTCTGCTGGGCCATGTGGGAATCTCCCTGGCTGGGCGTCGAACTCGTGTCGCCGCTGCCGACAGCTCCACAGCCCAGCGCTCAACCGCTGCGCCACCAGGGAGGCCAAGTCTGATGTTTTTTAAATTCTACATATAAGTGATCTCATGCAATATATATCTTACTCTGACTTACTTTCTCTTAGTATAATAACCTAAGGTCCATAGGTCCAAACAGGCTATCACAAATTACAGGATGTCTTTTCATTTTTATGGAATATATTCATATATATTAAATATATGATATGTATGATATATGGTACATATGTGCTATATGACATATGTGTGATATATTTATCCATTTATATCTGTCTATCCATTTATCTATCTATCTCATACTTTCTGTATTCATTTACCTATCAGAGGACACTTCCATTTTTTCCATGTCTTGGCAATTGTGAATGCTGATGCAATGAACATGGAGGTTCAAAGATCTTTTTGAAATCCTAACTTAATTTCCTTCATTTAAATATACTCAGAACTGGGCTGCTAGATCATACGGTGGTAGATCTAGTAGAGCTAATTTTTGAGGAAGCTCCCTACTGTTACCCATAGTGGCTAATTTACATTGCCACCAAGAGTGTACTAGGGTTCCCTTTTCTCTATATCCATACCAACTCATGTTATGTTTTGTCTTTTTTAGAACAGCCACTCAAACATGTATGAGATGGTATCTCATTATGGTTTTGATATGCATTTTCCAATGATGAATGATTTGAGAATTTTTCATGTACCTGTTGGTCATTGGTATGTGATCTTTGGAAAAATGTTTATTTGGGTCCTCTGAAAAATTTTAACCTAGATAACTAATTTCTTTGTTTATACTGTCGAGTAGTATGAGTTCCTTCTATATTTCAGACATTGTGTCTTGAGCTGTTATTCAGTTCGCAAAAAATTTCTTTCATTCTGCAGGCTGCATTTTCAAGCTGTTCGCTACATTGTTTGCTTTCTGATATTTAAGTTATGTTGCGGTACAGGCAGAACATTTACTGTATGAATAGACTTATAAGAGTGCCAAGGGGTAAGAGTGTCAGCTGTGCCAAGGCAATAGGCATCCTGTCCTGGATCTAAGAATGATGAGTGTTTATTCTAATTATGTGCCCCTACTAGATGGCAGGGGAGAATGTTTCTTTTGCTATTCTCCCGAATGCTTAATGAAAGTGGATTTTACTGATGTTCCTAAATAATTCTCTCTAAATGGATTTTATAATAATTGAATCACACTTTAACTGCACTAAGGGTCTTGCTATTTAAAGGAATTGTATGGTGATTTCTATTGCAAATTGGATAATGGTAAGTAATTCTCCCCACCCCAAATTTCTTTTGTAAGCACTGTTATAGGTTGAAATTACTTAGTTGCCAGTACATTTATACAATAATTAGTACCTAATAGCTCTGCAAAGAATATTTATTTACCAAATTCATGACGGTATATTTGGAGTCGTCTCTTACTCTTTCTTTCCCCTCAAATTCCATATTGAATCCATCAGGAAATCCAGCTGTGCATTCCTTTTACATATATCCTGAATCTGATTAGTTCTCACTACCTAAGACCAAGGGACATTACTTCTCAACTTGTCTACTCCAGTGACCTATAATTTTGCCTCATCGTTGGACTATTCTTCAGAGATTATTTGAATCACAGATCATATCAACATTCCTACTTGAAACCATCTAACAGCTTTCTATCACTTCTAGAGTACAATCAAAAGGTTATTGCAAATGTGCAAAATGTCTTACTTAACCTCTCCCTGTCCTCATTCCTCTGAAATGTCACTTCCTTTCTCTAAACTATAGTCAATGTCTGGTGATCCCAGCACACCATGGAGGCGCTGGGAATCTTTCATTTGTTTGCATAGCACACACTTGACTTCATTTATTTCTTTGGTAAATATCACCCCTTCAAAGTGACCCTCCCATATCACTCTATATAAAAGTTAAACCTCTTACTTTCTCGTCTCTCAATGTTTCTTCATAGTACTTCCTCACTTTTGATGATATGCTTAAATGTATGATTGTTTTGTCTTTCTAAAAAAGATCATTACCTCCATGAAGGTAAGTGCTTTTTTCCTACTGTATCTGAAGCATTTTAGTAAGTGCTAGCACAGACTAGGCATCCAATCCCTTTTGGTTGGAAGAATATAGCAAAGCAAAACAATGAATATATATGAGAATACATATTAGTTCACATCTCAGGTTGAAAACTTCAAAAACAAAACCAAATGTTAGTCTTTTTCAAAAAAATAAAAAATAAAATCTCTCTTTCAATCTTTTACCCTTGAAATGGTGGGGGGAGGGGACTGATGAGGAAAAGACTGCATAAAAAGTAATATAGTCAACTGGTGAATACCGAGGACTTGGAGGCAAGAAAGGAGAAACTACTGTTCGTTTATTTGAATGTAAATCTTGAAGGAACCTGAGATTATTCTCCTAGAATGCATTGTTCATTAAAGAGTAGAACTACCAACTTTTCAACTCTGATTAGAAGATGGGCTTTCCGCCATACCCTAAAGATCACCAGATCAGTTCTTTGTTGGTTAATGGAAAGCCAGGGGTTCCATAAGGGGGGTTGTTCCCTGAAAGATTCCCTGCCCCTGCTTCCCTGGAGCTGCCAGTTGGGAAAGACAAGCAGTAGCACTCCAGCTGATCTCAATCGCCCTGAAGTTGCCCAGGGAGGAAGGCTGATCTCTAAGTGGTGAAGCCCCAACCATTTAGTGCTTTATAGACCATAGACTATTGCACTCAGAAGCAAATAGGCAGGCGGCCCCGACTGCAGAGCACTGATGGAATATGCTCCCTGCAGCTCATCCACACAGTAGCCAAGCAGTCCCCGTTCTGCCTTATCTGTAGCTTCTGGATCTTGTCCAAGGGAGAGCAAGTTGCTTAACCCAGTGAATACGTGAAATTACAGAGCCCAGTGTCCCTTCTAAGTTAGAAGTGTACTTAGCTCAGGACCAGCATTTTGATGGGAATTGTGGCACTTTATTCTATTGAGAAATGCATTTGATGACTCCCTGCAAACAGGGAAGTTATTAATAATTTTGTATACCCTCCAAATAATTTTTGACATGTTGCATTTTGAAAAATCAGAAACACACTTATCTGTTTAAGTGATTTATCTGTTTAAGCTACTGTCTGAACAGAGCTTTCAAAAGTCAGTACTTTAGAGTTTTTACTAAGGATCCAGGTGAAGTTTCCTTTTTAAAACATCCACAGGCATACCATGATTTTCATTGTACAAATGAGGATGGCTGAGCCACTCAGAAGCCACGCAGCTAGATGGGGGCAGAACTGTCTTCAAACACAAGCCTGCCTCTGAAGAGTGTGATCTTATGCCTCTGGATCCCATCCAGTGTCCAACCAACGTGACTTCAATTCAAAAAAATGTTCCCTTTAAAAATGAGCCTAAGAGAAGGGTGGATTATTATTCAGTCCTTGGAAGCCACTCTCATGTTTGGAAATATTCGTAGCTAGATGTAGTAGTGGGATCTTCCACCGGCCTTATGCTTGTTTGTTTTTAAACTGTTCTGCCGATGTGATCATATTGATTTACACAACAGCCCGGGATCCCTATTCTCAGTTGCAAAGGAGCACACAGACTCAGAGTACGTAAGTCGTTTGGCCGCAGATATTAAATTAATGGGAGAGTAGGGGCTGGGCTGCAAATGATCTGATGAGCATCTCTAGGATGTCAGGTCACCTCCTCCTCCTGTTCCTTGTGGCTCTGTCTGTTTTTCTTAGCAACTCTATCTGGGTTAGGGGCCTACAAGTTGGGGCTGGGCTGGGGCACACAGACCAAAACTTTACCTTACCATTCGTTTCAAAATGACTTCAAAGCTCAATGACAGAACACAGAGGAATGTAAGCAGTCTAAAATACAACATTGAGTCTTTTTGTACAATGCTGAAATATAAGACTATTTTCTAAATGTGCATTCATCGCTAATATCGTTAATGACACAAACATCATATTAAGGTATGCGCTGTACTGTCCAACATGACAGTCAGTAGCCAAAGGCAGCAACAGAGAACTGGAAATGTCATCATAACTGAGATGTGCCGCGAATGTAAAGCATTCCAGATTTTCAAGACTTTGTACAAAAGAAGGATATAATGTAGCTCATTAATAATTTTCACATTGGTGAGTATTGAAAATGACATTTTAGATGTATTGATTTAATTGGTATTACTAAAATTAAGTTCACTTTTTCTCTTTTATAAAAAGTGGCTACTAGAACATTGAAAATTATGTATGTGTTTTACCATACATTTCTATAGAATAGTTTTGCACTAGACATCAAAGACAGCTCAGGTATGGTTTTTGTCCTTGCTAGAGAATGAGATGAGCTTACGTATGTGCAACAGTTAGCACAGAGAGGATTTATCTGTTTAAGTGACAAATGATTGGTGAGGGAAACTAGCATCTCCAAATAAGCCCAAAGAAGGGGAAATAACAGTATGGGTCCGCCATATTGGGGGAAACTCTTATGTGAAGGAGCCTGATGGTAAGTGAGCTGTGGAGGGGACTGATATGCAAATAGGAGAATATGGTTCCAATGTCAGTGTCCAGAAAAGGAAAGAAAGAATTAAAAGATGGCCGAAGAACTATGAGAAAGGTGACTTGTTTCTATGAGCACCGAAAGGATAATTACTCAAAACAATGAATTTTTTTTTTCCTGATTCTCTCTTTAAATCCCTGTGACTCAATGCTGGCAAACCAAACAAGCAACATTTTAGGAAGTCATTTGACATCCGTTTTCTATTTCCAAAAAGAAGCAACATTTGTTGGTCACAACTGGAGATCTCTCTGCCTGTTTCTCTCTTCTGAATTCAATTTGTCCCTTTATTTCTCCAAAACCACCCAATCTGAAACAGCTTTGCAAATCATTATGGGCTTTCAATGCTCTATGGCTCATTGCTCCATGCATTTGTCAAAATTTCTGCAAATGGAGAGATAACCTAAGGACATAAAAATTAGCACACGTAAATTCATCGCAGATTCTAGTTTGGGTTATGAAATCAATAAGAAAAATAAATCCATTTTTAAACTTAAATTAAAAAAAGACATACCAAGAAGAGGTATAACTGATCATCTGGCTTATTTCAATATGAACTTGTGCTGAAACCATATGTCTGACAGAACACCAGAAACAGAATCAGTAAGAAATGTTTTGTTATTCAGTTTGGAATCAAAATGGTAGAGAGGAAGCTATGTTTTATTCTACTCTGGGAGGTTGTCTAATTTATATGAAATGCCAAAATAACGAAGTTGTTTCTGGGTTATTGGCCTCTTAATCTTGTATATTAATTCAGGTAATGCACCGCTACCACTATCTTCTATTTAATTATTTTTATTTATGTACCATTAAGCTCCATTTTCATTACATTTGGAGTATAAAAAAGGGACAAACCCAGGGCATTTGGGCAGTGCCATCACCTCATTTACAATCCTCAGAAGACCCTTTTCTTGGTGGAGAGTATAAAAGACAGTCCTTGACATTTTTTAAAGCAGTTTTTACTTTTTTAATTAGGAGTTTCGGGGGGACCTTCTGCTTGAAGTTTTTAACCTTTCCAGACTCTTCTGCCTCACTTCCCAGCTGATTCTGCCTAAGTTTGTGCTGAATACATCCTTGATTTGCAGGAAAGCTTCTTTCAGTCCCTTTCATATTCTGCCATAATCCCTTGATAATTACAAAATCTCTCTCTGTAACAATAGGCAAATCCAGGAGGAATTCAGTAGCTATGCCTCACACGTAAAATTGTTCTTGACTATCTCTGCTGAATTTACCTCCCAGGAGGCCCTAATTTCGAAATCAGTCCCGTTAGAAATTCCTAAACAGAGAAGCTCACAGGTTATGATGGCAATGGCTTTGTGTTAGTGGAAAACCGGTTAAATAAAGTAGGGCAAAACATCTTCCGACGAAATAACTTGTTAATAGTGACTCTATCTCCCCACAAAAGGCTCAAGAGTAGGACACAAATTCCAAACTGCTTAAAGTTCCATCTGGAACAATTTCTCATCCTTCCAGATTTCAAGTTACAAGAGGTTCATATTTCTCTTCCCTCTCTTTGCTCTTCTGTAATTACTTATATTTGTATACTTTTTCCTTTATTCCCCCTTTTCCTTTCAGTTTCAGACATAAAAGCCATCTTAAAAATTCTTTAATGCCAGCAACTCAAGAACATCAAAGCCATAATGGTCGAATTGCCCTTTGTCTGGTATTGGCAATTTATCTTCTGATCCAGCATCAGTAATTGGTGACAATTACTAATTAGGTTGGATTTTACAACATGCTTTCCTTTTTTTTTTTTTTTTTTGCCACATATCACAACAAAATGCACAGTTCATAGAACTTCCCTACATTATCAGTGGGGAAATTTTAAGTCCTCACTCACCAAAATAAAGTAAAATGCCCCCGCAGGATATTTCTAGTGGCAAATACATGACACATTTCCTACGGTTATCTCAGTGATTGTGCTCTAGGATGTGGGTAGTGAAAATGTACAGGTCTCATTTTCCTACTCTCAGGTAAATATAAGTAGGTTCAGTAGAATAATAAAGGAATTGATCAAACCAAGAGCATAGAATGTTACAAAATGCAACGTCAGGCTTTTTTTGCATTACGTATTTTTTAATCTTTCCAATTAGGCTGAATTTTTGAGGAATGAATGCTCTTTTTTTATGTCATCCAGCCCAGTATTTAAACACTAAGCATCATCTATTAGCTATTGACTTCATGCCTTCTCAAAACACTAGTAATTTCATGTAAATGTCATTTCTAAGCTCAGTGAAAATACATACAGAAAAAGAACACACTTATACTTTTGAAAGGACCGAGATAGGTAGGCAGGAACAAATATTACTGAGGCGCCTCGAGAATGTTTTGTTCTGCTTCTCTGTAGGATGGAGTAGAAGCAGGGATTTTCAGATAGATTATGCAATGAGCTATGTCAACTTTATCCTGTAGTCTTGAGAATCTTTGAGAGGTAAGGGGCAGGTCAATAATCCTAACAAGACATTAAACTAGATGAACACATGTGAGGTTAGGGAATGGGGTCTTTTTTAGTCTTTTGGAGTCCCAGAATTTCCAAGATGCTCTGGCTGAAATTTCAAGGAATCAGGAAAGAGATTGCTGGATGAATACTTCTCGCTCTAGGCTGAGAGTGCTCTGGAGTTTATCCAGGCTGTGGATTCCGAGGTTAAAGAAGAGCTAAGGTACAGCCTCTGTCAAAAGGGGGTGTCAGTAAAGGTCAACTGACACCCCTTTCATCAGTTTTGTCCACTTTCACAAGATGTGATGAAATTGACATAGGACTAAATCTCAAGCAAATAGAGAGCCAGAGAAACAGTTCAATGTCATCATCATTTGGGGTAGTGTAATATAAATAGCAAAGAAAAACGATTTAGTATAAGCATTTATAAACCCAACCCCAATGAAAAACCCAATGGGCTTTTCATTAAGCCATTCAAGAGTGGGAACATGGACAGAAATACGTTTCCATTGGCAAATGCTTGTTAAATCTCCTAAAGCAAGTTTTTGTTTTACCCCCTGCTTCTAGAGTACTCAGCTCAATCCTATAAATTGGTTGAGGTGGGGAAAAAAATCAGCTCCTTGGGTCCTTGTAAACATTTCACTTTTATTTTTAGAAAAAAAAAATATTATTTTTCAAAAACTGCAGGTGTGAGGAAACTAATATTGAAAGTCTCCAGTGAACTGTTTTACACCTTACCCCATCAGAGTATGCTTGGACTCAAACAAATTGGATGAAAATCACAAACCTCATAGCTGCAGACACTCAAAAGCTTATTACAGCTGAAAATGAGTAAAATGTTACAGTCACCAGGCCTATTACAATAGAGAACAGATCTGCCTTATGCTCGAATATAAAAGTAACTCTTTATAGCCTCCACATGGACTCCCGTTTAACCCAGACTTAAAGTCTCAATGTCTAATTTAAATTACTGGTTAGAAGAGAAAACTGAAAATGTTTACCTGCGCAAGAAATCTTAATACAGAAGAGATGTTAATTTTATTCACTGTTTCCCTTCATATTCAAGATCACAATCTCTCTCAGGATCCTATTAAATTTTAACTTAGATATTCAGCACTTCTCACTCCTACACGTCTCTTCCAAAACAGGTAGAGATATAGTCTCAGTTAACTAGAAGTATAAAATACATATCCAGTGCAAGAGTTATGAAGAACTCAAGTGCAAGCAATTCATTTTTTAGATTATCTAAAAAGCAAGAAGGAATTGAAATCTACATGCAAATATGGACCTAGGTATTTGGGACAGATTAGGCTTCCAGCTGAAATTCAACCTTAGGATCTTTCTTCTAACTCCTGTAGAGAAGTCAATTCTAACTCCACAGGAGAGTTGCCAAGCTTCAGAAAGAAATGTCAAGAAATTTCTTCCTTTGGCACATTTCCTACACACACACACACACATACATACACACACACACACACACACTTTGCACTGCTAAATAAGTCCATGAATGATGATAAAAGAGACAAATCATTTATTACTAAGATTTACCAGATTTGTGGTAGGATTTATAAAAGAAAGAAAATTGGTAAAGAACCACACTCAAGATTGGGCCTTCAGACTATGGAGATGATTGTGGGGGCTTTGGTGGTGGTTGTGGTGTGGTAAGGAGGATCCCTGAAGGGGAGATCCTATACCCCTTTGACACAAATAATGGTCTAAACCAATATTAACTCAAAAAACAAACAGATGGATTAGGCCTTCATAAAAAGTCAACATGATTGAACTTCTCTTTGCTTTTCCTTTGTCATATTTAAGGGAGTCTGCCTTCCATCATCTTCACTGCATTCTTATGAAATTGAAGTTTGTGTTTAAGTTTTTTCTAAACAAATTCTAATAACAAAGTAACACTGGTTTTTTGAACATCCTTAAAGTTCATTCCCAATAATTTCATTTTTTTCAGGACCTCTTTAAGATCTTCAGGCTATTTTTGCCCATGAACATAAACACATTCAGACCTTGGACTCATATGAACAACAGTGGAAAGAATTTTTTTTTAATTGTGGATTACTGTATCCTGCATGACACTAAATAGCAAAGAATGTTGGAATTGAGAGTGAATTCCAAGTATTTCATGCTGAGATGAGGAAACTCAGACTAAAAGGAACTAAATAAAGTTTCTAAAGTTACTGACAAACCTAAAACACCATAAAGACTTTCGAATCATCTGGTAATGTTTCTTCTGCTGCCTCAAAATCTCATTTATGGTAACCTTTCAAATAGAGGAGCCTCTAATTTTTTTATCAGTGAGTAATTTGTTGATGAAATTGTGTCTCCATGAAGTAAGTATTCTTTCCATATGCCAGGAGAGAGATGAGTTGACCTCTGCTAGAGGTTTTCCTGATGTAGACAAATAAATACATCTGTTTCTCTGATTTATTTGAAAGTTATTAAAAAGAAAATAGACCTTTATCATTAGCATTAACTTAAAACCAGGACTACATGACTGAATGCACTATGCATAGTTTCTGACAGATTTTAGTTACCTCGCATCATCTACAAACCTGCTTAGCACCAAACCTCACCCACTTTATTAACAAGGTCATCGAGGGCAAGAAACAAAAGATAACCCTGGGATTGCACCTTGTATATTGCAGCCCCATAAAGTAATAGGAAACTTCTGATCCTTTGACTACTTACTCCACTATCCAATATGTCATTTCTGTTACATTATGCATTTGCCAGTATACTGAACAAGAACTGCTTAGCATTTACTTGTATCATGTATCCAATGTACTCCCAGGGCATGTAGGACTGGAGGAGCAAGGAAGGCTGTCCCTATCCAAAAGGACCTTAGGTCTTGGGCTTGGGAGAACAATAGTGTCAAAGGTCAGAGTCAGAACTGCATCTCAGGCCAGAACAAGTAAGATTTAAAGTGGACTACTTGAAGTCCAGAGCTACTGAGTCAGGATCCAAGGGGTGAAAATCCACAGAAGAGTGGCTTGAAACCAGAGTAGAAGGATATCTGAGCAAATCTTTAAAGAAACGTGGATCTGATGTGAGTCTTTTTCGTGTTCCAGGCTGATGGGTCACTGAATCCATTTGAAGACACTGGGTGGCCTCCTAGGAAACAAAGGTGAGTAAGACACAGGCTACTGTTTAATGGCCCATGGAAGATCATCTGGGAAGACAGCCCACAAGCAATCGTGATGCTAAATATGGGAAGATGTATGTTCCCTAACACAGATGCTCAGGACAGGAGACCAGTATTGTCTGTATTCATTTTCTTTTGATACTGTCACAGATCAGCACACATCAGTATCTAAAAATAACCCAAATCAGGGTCTCCTTGGTGGCACAAGGGGTTTAGTCTCAGCACTATGAAGCTATCAGCAGCCACTGCACCACGAGTTCAATCCTCAGCCAGGGAGCTTCCCACAGGGCACAGCAGACCTCTCCTGCCTTGCCCGCTGCTCCCCTCAGCAGTGTATTTCAGTATATCCACCTGTTCTGCTCCCCACTCTGTCTCTGGTGAATCCTCTCACCTCCCCACCCCCAACACACACACCTCTAGTCTGCACCCCAGCTCTTGTATGCATAAATAAATAAATCTTAAAAAAAACACAACATAAACCAATTATCTCTATGCGCAGGATGTCAGGGGTCAGGAACGAAACTGTGCGAAAATCAAGGTGTTGACAGGGCTGCATTCCACTTGGAGACTTTAGGAGAGGATCCATTTCCATTTCTTTTCTAGCTTCTAGAAGCTACTCCTCTTCCTTGGTCTGTGACCACTTCCATCATCAAAGCCAGCAGTGGGAGCAATAATGTTCTT
Source organism: Scalopus aquaticus (assembly GCA_004024925.1). Lineage (NCBI taxonomy): Eukaryota > Metazoa > Chordata > Mammalia > Eulipotyphla > Talpidae > Scalopus > Scalopus aquaticus. Next base: position 7,921 of record PVIJ01021136.1, on the reverse strand, counting down.
CACGTCCTATCTCTCTGACTCCTGCTTCTCTCTTTCACCTATAAGGAATCTGTGATGACACTATCCCAGCAGATAATTGAGGACATCACCCACATTATCTTTAATTATAATCACATCTCCAAAGTTCCTTTTGCTACAGAAGTTAACATATTTACAGCTCCTGGGGGCTAGGGTGTGTACACTTTCAGGGGTGGAGCATTATTCTGCCTACCACATTGTCAGAGGAAGTCAACGTGCTCCGAGAAGACTATGCATGCGATGATGCAGGTGGCGTCTTGCAGGAAAATGAGTAGATTTGCAGATAGTGAATACATTGGAACGATGGAGGGAGGATGAAGTGTAGGCAGAGAGAACCCAACACAAAACAGTCAAAAATCTTTCATGCATCACTTCCTCGTTAAATACACAATCTGCCCTATATGCAAACTCTCCTGACATTCACAGCCATTGTTCACACCACCAGCATCTGCTACCCTCCTGGAGATTTTCGTAGATTAATATCATATTTCCTTAACTAGCTAATGACTAAGGTTAAGCTAGCTGATCTATTCAAAAGGTTCATTCTTCTTTCTCTTTAAAAATGAATACACCTTTTTCTCTCGTTGAGAATTCAAACATCTTTTCATTATTCACAAGAACTGAATAATATGATTACAAACAGTATTGAAATACAATCTGAGTCCTCCTTAGGTCAACAAGAATTTCCAATGGCTCGTCCTGTTGATTTGCATACACTCTTTACAGAGCAACCCCCTCCTCTGGTGGCCTACTTTGAGTTCTAAATCTTCCATAGAACCAAATGGATTCGATGCAATCTATTTTTATTGGTTTTCTACCAGCAGGGTCAACATACTCCTGTATACATGAGGGGTGTGTGAAAGTGAATCAGAAGCAAAAACAACAGGGAGAATGCAGAGCAAGGTTTGGTGATCCTGTGATCACCCCTTAAGATGATTAACAACCGTCAACAAATACTGTGTCTGGCTGGCTTCATGGGACTCCCTGTGTTACAAAGCTTAGGGATGGAAATATTCCAGCCCAGCCCACGCACCATTCACCAAGGACTCCTGGACTAGAAATACCATCGGATCAGGGGGTCCAATGAAAGTTTCCTCCATGATGCCTCCACTGCAGAATCCCAAAGTGGTAACCACGCTCCAGTCCAAAAGTGCTTTGAGATGTCTAGGTGGTTCCTGGTTAGATTGGATTAATTTTTCCAAGAGTACTTAACAGGATGTCTGAATCTGAGAGTTATGCAGAAATTTCTTATCATTTAGGGAGTCTCAGATCAAGTTAGATAATTGCGATGTTTCCCTAAGAGAGTTGATGTTTGTAGTAGAATTAAACCTGCCTGTTCTTAAATATCCCTCAAGTATGAATAAAGCACAATTTTAACTAAACCTCAGAGGTAAAGTGACTAGCCTCAAGGGAGGCAAAATGACAAAGAGAGGCTGGGGGTGGTGTCAGATACTTTTCTGAAATGTGACTTGTTATGAACTGCTGTTGTATATCTTTAATGTGAAAAGAAATCATTTGAGGATAAATATAAATAAAAATATATTGTATGTTGCCCTTCTATAATAACATATTTGTTTTTTTGGCATTTTGTCCCCTACATTTTTCCCTACATTTGTGTGCTATTTCTTTGGATCTTTCCTCAGTGACCTAGCCTAATTTTCAAGGATAGTTGCATTCCCACTTGCTTTTCAGATTTCTTATTGCCCTGATTTTTGCAAAGTTTGTATTTTTCTATTGTTTTAGTCTTTTGTAGGCATGGGGAATATAGGCTGTAGCAGCTGGTTTCCTTAAAAAGCAACAATGCCATAAGGATTTATTTGACAAAACATCTGGAAAAGATTATAAGACACATCCTATGACTGTATACAGATCACTGCGAAGGGCCACACCCATGATGTCTGAGGAACCCTAAGCATTTAAGCATCGACTAATATTCCAATAATACCTGTCATGTGCCAGGCACTATGATGAAATCTAGGGACATAAACATTAATTGAGAGTACAAGATTTAAGTATGACTAAGATGTGGTCCCTACCACAAAGAAAAAAGTCCAGAAAGGACACAGATATGCAAATAGTTATAAGGCAATTTGATAAGTGCTTTTGCAAATGTATGAACTAACTCCTTTGGGAGCACAGATAAAAGAACAATTAATTCAGCCTGAAGGCATTCAGGGAAGCTTCAGATAAGAGGTCACATTTCAACTGGGCCTTGAAAGAATAGTAGGACTTCACTAGGGACATAAGGATATGGGAGAGATAGAAAGGAAAGAGGAAAAGTATGTAACAAGTAGAGGATCGGCATGAATAAAGGTTCATGAAAGTTCAGGATTCCATCCCTGGCACATGTTCAGCTCCAAAAAGTATTTTTTGAATGAATGAGTGTGTGAGTGAAAAAATCTTTGAAGAATTGGCAATAACCCATCATTCTCTCAAAAGATGGGTATTTGGAGGTCAGAAGAGGGCATAATTGTGGTGAATTGCGTATTACTTGTGAGGGTTATTAGCTGGGGTTCTTCTGCCATGGTCGCCTTGGCTGTGTATGGGGATGGAGACTCTCCAATGAAATCTCACTCTTGTCCTTTTTAACAAGTGATGGGATGGGAGACACAGTGCAAAGGAATTATAGCCTTAGCATTCCCTCACTGAGCTCCATAGCCTATTTCTAAATGAACAGGAAGTGTAATGACTTAAGAACTGGTCAGATGGTTAATAACTACTTTAAAAAAGCAGATGTGAGCGGAACAGGCCAGGTAGTTAGAACTAAAAGTAAGTAATCCTATGAGAAAGGGGACCTGCAGATTGTAATGGTGAAGGGCCTGCAGAGAAGGAAAGGGAGCACAGTTACCAAAATTCTAGGAAGAGGTCAAGACCCAACTCTGCGAATTTCTGGGAATTTTCAGTTGAAAATAAAGGTCTAAGGGGAGTAAGAAAATTGGAAGTGATTTAAGTAGGAGTTTAACATGAGGAGGTTTGAATTTCAAAATAAAAATCACTCTACCTTCAGGAAGGTTTGTGGACTGAGAAACATTTGTGCATGTTGGTATTTCTGTGACTATGAGACAGGTGTCTGCAGCACTTGTTCAAGCAATGAGCTAAGTAACTTGGAGTAGTTGATGGCGGGGTGGGGGGGGCGGGTGGAAGAGAAGTCGACAAATTTGAGAGAGGTGTAGAAAGTAAAACAGAAGTTGTGAATCACTTATCACAAATTTCAGTATTTAATAAATAGCTCTAGAAACCAGTTAAATCCAGCTAGGGTATTTAGAGGATTCCTTGACATTTTCAGTGAACAATTATTGAGTAACTATTATGAATGAAGCAAATTTGGCCAAAACACTGAGGACACAACTGAAGACAGATGAATAAGATCTCTGATCTAGTAGAACATGTATTCAGATGGATAGAAAAATAGCAAATAATAAACAAGTAACCGTTGGAGAGAATGATTTCATAAAGGACTCTGAAGAAGACAAGCAGGGAACTACTTAAGATGGAGAGGTTAGGAAAGGTATGTTGAATTAGAAGACTTTTGAGAGCACTTGAGCAGCTAACCATCCAGAAATGGTCACTATTTACCCTCCTCCTTGAGTTAGATTTCCCACTATTCTCTTTATCATCTTGCTGATCTCTCCCTTATTTGATGATTCACAAGTGTCTTTATTCTTGAGGATCTCTGTACTTTTAACTCCTTGGTGTTGTAGCACTGAACTATGAGGGTTTGTGATTCCCTCATTGAATGTTTTGCTACCTTCTGCATCAGGAATAGAAGCATCTCCTACTAGGTGTAAAAAAATAAAATAAAAAGGCAGAACACAAATTAAATGATTCTTAATTCTTTCTTAAAGGAGTCTTTCTTAAAGATATATGTTCAAATATATATTCATGTCTTAAATGGATTAAGCGTCAGTATTTATTTCCTTTTTTAAGAAAATTGACTAACGACTCAGCATATAGTTAATTTCTGAGAACGTAATGATTTGAACATCTTAAAATTAGGATTATTAGAGCTGTAATTTATGGCACTAACAACCATCTGGAGAACTTGATCTCCAAAGGTTCTTTTAACTTATAGTTCTGTCAATTTTTGGAAATTTATTTGGAATTATACAGTTGATCCTTCTTGAAGGTTATTTTAGATTGACATATTGAAGACATGTTAGAGTATATTAGGGTTAATCATGACTAGAATTCATGTAAGCATGAAATCTATAAAAGGTGGAAGCATAAATAAGTTTTTTCATATGCATCTATATCAGACATTTTCATTTAGTGAATACGATAAAGTAGCTTAGAATACAATCAGATTGTTTGAGCTACTTTTGTTATGGTATCTGTGATACTCATTCTAATTTTCCATGTTCTTGTAGAAAAGTAATCTGAAACCTTGGGGGAAAAGGAAAACATACAAATGCTATTAGAGTACACATTTTTGAGCAGCAGGAAGTCAGTAGTAAGTGTCAGAGATTGATCAGGATTGTGTTCTTTATATAAACAATTGCCATCAGGTGTGCCCTGGTTTGAGGTCATCCACGCAACCAAGCAGTCATTTGAGCAATTTAGAATTTCAGGAAGCCTAGGGAGGGAATTAATTATTGAAAAGCTTAACTTCAAGTGTAAAATGTATCTGTATGGCAAATTTCTCAAAGAAACAGATTCTGTCCTTTCATATTAAATTAGATTTGCTTGTTGAATCAAGACTTTTTTTAATAATTTATTTACACACACACACACACGCACACGCACACACACACACACACACACACTAGAGACCATGCCATTAGTTTTGCAGAAGTAGGAGGCCATTCCAAAATGGAGAATAGATATACATAGATACTTGTTATTTTCCACAAAATAATCCATAAAAGAAAAAAAGTCCTCAAGCTTCATTATTGAAGAGATGCTGAATTTTACTGAAACACTGTTATTAGTTTTCACATTGTTGAAATGAAACTAAAGCCAATAAAGGAGATACAGCAATAGTTACCAACAAAAACTGTGGGTATTTAATTCTTATTTCTAGGTCACGACTCTAAATCACATGGACTGTTATTGAAAAAAACAATTAAGAATTCATCCTAGAATCTCAAATCTCAGACAGGTTACATTTCTATTAGCTTGGGATCAACTTTAATCAAATGGTAGATTCTTAATGTCAACAAATTCACTGTATGGTATAACTTGTACATTTTCAAGCCTCCCTTGAAGTGTAGACACACCACAAAACTGTGGTTATGAGTGAAAGTGACATGTGCTGTTAGGAAGTTGCCTTTCTGAAAAATATGGACTTATCCTGAGCTGGCTCATTCTTATGGGCCTGGGAAGTAGATGTTGTGTCTGGAGCTGCAGACACAGCATTTGAGCTTAGAGGTAAATGCATTGTGTTTCTTTGGCACACAGTTGTTACATGAGACTGATCAGTTCCTGTCTTGTTTAAGGCACCTTAAGGGGATCCACTCAGTCTATAACCTGGTAGATAATTCTGTATTATCATCTATCTAACTCTTTGTGGTGTTTCCCAACTTCAAAATGTTCACCCTGCATAATCTGTAAAATGATCACTGGGATTAGGAGATTTTGCTTTTTTGGTTTTTTTTTTTTTTTTTTTTTTTGGTCAGTGGACAACATAGATGTCAATTTTAAAGCATCTATAAGCCTGTGAGATCTATTATATATTTTAGAAACTCATGCACCTCAAATGCCAATGAAAGCTAGATTGTTTTAAAATTGATTTGCACTCTTGCTAGAAGAAGTTTTGATGAACATGGAAATGCTAGCAGTGCTATATATTTCCAATGTGTGGATGAAATTTAGATTTTTAAAAGGGTGTTTTTGACATTCCATTTGGCAGTATATTACAGGTAATTTATGAAACCATGATTCCCCTCAAAGAGTTTTGGTGGCTACAGAGTCACACCTGAAAACTGGAACAGAGAAGGAATCTGACTGAGTAAGAGCTCTGATCATGAACCAAAGCTAAGTATAAACAATTCACATTTGAAAATGCTGCCACTTAGTTTACAGCTTTTGGAATTCAAATGTGACTGAATGTAATTTGTGATCTAGTTAATAAAAACTCACTCTACTTATTTGCTTTGCCGATTGAGAACCCTATGAGGGCAGATATCAGGTCTGTTCTTCTTACCTCTGTATTCCCAGCACTTAACAAAGAGTCTAGATCAGAGGGGCTTAGTGAGGTTCATGCATTATTGAATTAATATCACACTTTAATAAAATATTTCCCATTAGAATCTATCCTGTCTCCATTTGTTCTGCAGATTAGCAGCAAAAGATGATACAAAAAAGAGTACAAAAGCATAACCAAAACATTCTGAGGCTGCAAAAGTGATGCCTGAGATGAAATTGAAAGAATGAGTGGAAGGGAAGAAGGCAAGAAGGTCAATCTGTGGCGTGTGAGAAACCACTTGTGCTTGAGATGTGACCCAGCCATACTGCCTTACTCAAGGGAAAACACTGAACATGCATAATTAAGGAAACAGATAATCTAATGTTACAGTTCTACTCTTAGGTATATAATCCCCAAAATTAAAAGCAAGTATCCAGACAAAAAAAAGGACACGTGTGTCCATTGCAGCATTATACACAACAGTGAAAATGTGGAAACAACCCAAATGTCCTTTAGTGGACAATAAGAACACAAATAAACAAATTGTGATATGAACATGTGATATTGTGCATACATACACAGTGGAATATTATTTATTCTTACAAATAAGATCCAAATGCATGGATCTTGAAAACATTATAGAAGTGAAGGAAGCCAGACTTAGGAGGTTACATAATATACAACTCTACGTGAGTGAATGAACGGATGAGTGAATGGATCTATGAATCAAAATAGGTAGCATCGAACAACCTTGCAGATTAGTAGTTGCCAGGAGCTTCAAAGAATAGAGAAAAACCACTTTATTTATTTAATAAGTTATTGAAATGTCATTTGCTTACATCATTGTTAGTATTTTGGAAGTATAAGACCTCCCAATTCAGGTGTAGTCCTCACAGAGAACCCATCACTAAAACACCCATAGTCCTCCACCATGTACACTGTGCTTTTGCCCCAATCTGTTCTCACCTCTGCCCCCTCTGGATGCTTCAGTTCCATGGTCAGCTTTCAAGGGTTGCTTTTAAAGCTTGTTTTGTCTGACCCTTTGTTTGGTTTCTCTATATCGCACAGGTAAGTAACACCATCCAATATTTGTTTTTCCCCTTCTGACTTATTTCTGCTTAGCATAATCCCTTCCAGCTCCATCCATGTTGCCAAAAATGGCATGAGTTTATCTTTTTTGGTCACTGAGAGTATTCCACTATGTATATAGACTATATTTTCTTTTTTTTTTTTTGAGATTAATTTATTTATGCATACAAGCTGGGTGTAGGCCAGAGGTGTGGGGGGTGAGAGGATTCACCAGAGACAGAGCGGGGAGCAGAACAGGTGGATCGACTGAAATACACTGCTGAGGGGAGCAGCGGGCAAGGAGAGGTCTGCTGTGCCATGTGGGAAGCTCCCTGATCAGGAATCGAACTTGTGCTGCAGTGCCTGCAGATAGCTTCATAGTACAGAGACTTAACCAAGTGCAACACCAGGGAGGACTTAGACTGTATTTTCTTGATCCACTCATCTGTCTTGGCTATTGTCAATAGTGCTGGCATCCATATGAGTGCAAGTTTCCTTTAGAATTGGTGTTTCACAATGGAATACTATTCAGCATGGAAAGAAGATAAACACATGCAATTTGCAGCGACATGGATGGAATTAGAGGGGATCATACTCAGTGAAATAAGCCAGAAAGAAAGAGAAAAATATCGAATGGTTTCACTTATAACAGGACTATAGGGAGGCCGGGTGGGAGAGAGACAATCAGTGGGGGGGGAGGGGGGGAGGAGG
>PVIJ01021135.1:0-19200 GCA_004024925.1 Scalopus aquaticus | reverse complement strand
AAAATCTTGAAAGTCTCATCCCTCAAAGCAAAGGAAGTGAAAGACAAGATAAACAGATGGGATTACATCAAAATAAAAAGCTTCTGTACAGCAAAAGAGACATTAACCAAAACTAACAGACACCCTACCAACTGGGAAAAGATTTTTGCACACAATACATCTGATAAAGGACTGATAACAAAAATTTACAAGGAACTCAGACAACTCAACAAAAACAAAGCCAACAACCCAGTCAAAAAATGGGCAGAAGAGCTCAAAAGGCACTTCTCCAAAGAAGAAAAGCGGATGGCCAACAGATACATGAAAAAATGCTCAACATTTAAACCAAATAAAGGTAGAAGCTTTAAATAATGGCATACAAAATAACATTGTAGCCAGAACATTAGCAAATCTGAAACTAGTATTTTTGAGAACATCTTAAGTGACAGATGTTGGTGGCTGGAACTCCACTTTCTAGCAGGTGGTCCCAGGGGTTTCTGATGCAGGTGGTCCCAGCCACACCATGAGCAACCTGGTGAAGATTGTCTCTAGGATAATGATGGTTACACAGTGGATATGCTTTTGTGAAGTTGTTAAATTTACTTCCTTGAAGTAAAATTAGGAAACTTTCTCATCTGTAGGGTGTAAAACACACGCTTTAAATAAACATTACAAAACTCTGGGAATCTGGAAAAGGAAGAAATGACCCAAATCCTTAAGCAGCTGTTTTCAAAGTGTGAGTGTGTGTGTGTGTGTGTGTGTGTGTGTGTTTGTGTGTGTGTGTGTGTGTACATGCAGATGAGGTGATGATGATGAGGAGGAAACAAAGATGATCTTCAGGTTTAAACAGGGGAGATGAGATCCCATCCCTGGGTGAGCAAATAAACTCCAGTGTAGCCCCAGATCCCCTGATCTTTCCTGGGTATTCTTGCTGATGAACATGGTTTCCAGATAATGTTACCATCAACTGAGACTGAGAACGACACAGAGGAAGGAGAGGCTTCTATTCAAGAAGCAAAAGCAGTTCAAATTGACCTATTTCCATATAGGACTTCCATATAAAATGCTCAAAGAAAAGATTCTAAGGCAAACAAAGAAAAAGTTTTATAAAACTGCATGGCTAAATGGAGTTCCAGTTTAGCAGTTTGGGTAGTTTCAGTTTGCAATGATGAAGAATTTCTGGAGATGGATGATGGTGACTGCTATACAACACTGCAGACATACTTAATACCACTGAACTGTACACTTGAAAACAGTTAAAATGGTAAATTTTATGTTACACATATCTTACCACAAATTTTAGAAGTTATAGACTTCCTTCAGTATTTGGAAGTCAATGAATATAACAGGATGTTAGTAGGGAAAAACTCAACTTACTCTTTTTTATCAGTACATTCTGTAGCCTTGAAAAGCCAGAAAAAACATTTAATTTATTCAACAAACATGTAATGAGGAACTATTATGGCCTGGAGACTGTTCTTGGTTCTGAAGATACAGTAGTTAACAAAGCAGAAAAAAAATACCCTCATAGAGCATTTATTTATTCATCCCCTAATACATTCAACAAATATTCATTAACTATTTATGCCAAGCTCTATGTTAGACATCAGAAATACGATGGTGAAAAAAATAATAATGAAAATACAGCAAATCTGACCCTTCCCTGTCCTCATGAAGCTTATAACAAGTGAAGAGTAAGACATTGATCAAATAATGACAGAAATGAATTAAAAATCTGAGGGCCTACCTGGTGGCCTAGGGGTTAAGTCTCAGTGCTGTCACCTCAACAGCCTGAGTTTGATCCCCAGCCGAGGAGCTAACCCACATGGTTCAGCAGACCTTTCCTGTATCGCCCACTGCTCCCCTCAGTGGTGTATTTCAGTTAATCTGCCTGTACTGCTCCCCACTCTGTCTCTGGTGAATAATCTCACCCCTGCACCTCTGGTCAACACCCCAGTTTTTCTACACAAAAATAAATAAAATCTTAAAAAAAAAAAAAGATAAGAAATGAATCTAAAACCTCAACTTTAAAAACTACTAAAGCAGAACTGTGTGGAACTCCTAGAGTGTGTGTGATGGGAACTGGCTGAGTCAGAGGTCAGTTGTTCAGAAGGAAGTTCTGACTGAACTGCAGTGACTGGGCTGGGGAAGAGACAGAGCAGAACAGAGGGAAGGCTGGCTGGTCCCAATGAGGCTGGAAAAGCAGGCAAAGGGTCAGCCAACCAGAGTCCTCCAGGTCTTCCAGTTATTATCTTAAGGGCAAATGGAAGCCACTGTTGTAATTTAATGGGGGAAGCAGCAGGACTTGATCAGAAATACTACTAATTTTGCTGCACTAACAATTCAGAAACTACCAACTGAAAATGAGGGCAAGGGACTACAAGTGAAATTGTAAATGGTTGTAAAAATAGGTGAAACCCTTTGACACTCTCAGATGAAAGGGAATGTTTACCATATCAAAGGATTGTCATGAACAGATAAGAAATTATAAATAGCACTCTGATTTTTAATTCTTTAGTGTTGATCAAAACACAGCCTATTATATAATCTACTAGTGAAGCAGAATTTGATTAAAAGTGAGGTACCTAAATTTTCAAGTCTGGTAAATTTAGTTACATACAACTAATAAATATTGTTTAAAATGGATACTTTGAGGGGGGCAGACCTGAAATTATTTGATCAAAGTAATGAACTGCATTAAACTTCACAAAATGTGTTTACTTAGGCATCATTTGCTGACACATAGGAGGCAATGGGACACCCAACTAATATTGCACTAATTTGATTAATATTTAAGAATCTGAACAAAGAATCAAGTATATATACATTATTTCTTCCTCTAAAATATGATTATCACCATATTTATTATATGTGTTGAATGGGGAAAAATTTTCAGCATAAATCTGTGTGCTTGGAGCAGATATATACAGTAACAAGAAAAAAAACCATTTTGTATATAATCAGGTTTGCCAAATGCTCACTATTTTAATTTATGCAGACATTCAGTAAGTGACAACATTTCTTCATTTCAAATTCTGTAGTAGGAAACATAAAAGACTAGATGTTTCTTTCCTTTTTTTTTTTTTTTGCTATCTATTTTTAAAGCTGTCAGCTTATATGTGTTTCAAAATTCTCTTGAGATGCTTGGTTTTCTAGTCTCTTCGTGTTATTGACATAAACTCACAAGTAGTCCCCTCACTTTTTCTCCCAACTTCCTGAGTAGTTGCCATGTTCATTAAACTGAATTTGAGGTCTCTTCATAATACTTTTCTGGAAAGAAAAAAGGAATGAAGCATAACAGAAACAAGATAAAATGGATTTCAAATACAACTTCGATGTAGTTTCGATGATATTTATCTTGCATTTCCCATAACAGATTGGCATTCAGAAACTCCTAAAATATTGTCTTGATTTTTTAATTGTCTATGCAAATACTAACTTTGAATTTTAGTTATAGCGATTTTAACCGAATGGAAATTTCTGAGCATTAAAAAAAATGAAAAGCAAAGGAATTCAAACAGGATTTAAATTATGGCTTGGCATAATTGTATCGGAGCAGAATAGGCTAATCCCAGTCAACACCAAAATGGCTTAGGGAAGTTCATCTCTCTAAATCAGTCTCCCAATTTTAGAATTTGAGACACTATATTTCTAAGTAGAAATACAGAATAGCATTAGTTCCAGGTCAATGACTATAGTTAAGTCCAAATATGAAGTTGCCCATTTAAAAAAGAGGTCATCTTTAATGCAACATGACCTGTTTTAAGTGACCCTTTATTTCTAAATAAAGCAATCAAATTATGAATTCAATAGCTTACCAGGTGACATTAGGCAAATTACTTCCTTTCTGTGTACAAAATGGGGTTAATAATCCTGACCTATCTCTTAAGGTCTCTGGGGACAATTCATTTAGGAATTGTCTAAGTGCTGTATAAACGTTACTGCTGTTATGAGAGCTTGGTTTTATTGTCATCTGAGCACCACCATCATAAAAAGGAATTCAGAGGTTTAGACAGAGGTGAATTAACAAAGCAAGGTCTATGCTAATACAAGTGCTCCCTGACCTTGGATCACTGAGCTTGAAAAATAGCACAGATCAGAATGTAAATGAAGTTCACATTTTCAGAGACAGAGTTTTTGTTAATTTATTTCCTATTCAATTCTTTTGCTTTGAAAATCATTACTTTGGAAGCAAAACAACCATTTTCAATTTCCACCTCCTTTCTCTTTTTCATTATTCTCATTACCATCCCTAGCATCATTTGCATTAAAGCATGACATTGGAAGCATCCAAGGCCTTTCTTTCTCAATCAACTATTTTGCACAGCCAGGAAACATGACTGTCAGTAGACATGGGCTGTGTAGACACCAAACTTCTTTCATTTTAAGGGTTTTTTTTTATTGTGTGGCCCCCAGACTTTCATTACTTTTGTAGAAAATAAGTTCTCTTTTCCCTGTTAAATTTCTACAATTCATTCACTTATTTGACAAATAGATACTGAATACCAGATGTGTGCAAGCCACTGTCCTAGGTGCTGGAAAGAGCAGTGACTAAAACAGGCAGAAATCCCTGCTGTCATTCAGCAGTCATATTGCTAATATGTTAGTGAGTGAAGTCAAATAATAAACACAATAAATAAGGAAATAAATGTTAGAGTGAAAAAAAGTATGGTAAAAGGATGAGATTATGGAAAGATTAGGGGCACAATTTTAAATATGATGGTCTAGGTTCTGTCCCTGCAAAAGGGTCAAATAGACCTTTCTGAATAAGCCCGGAGTAGGCCTCTTCTCACGTTGGTATGGAAGCTAGAGGTCAACCAAAGCCCTGTGAGCCTTGGCAGGTCTGCTACCATTACTTAAAGAATGCAGGTCATTTTGCATGAGAACAGCGAGGGTCCTAGAGGCTGAGGAGACACCTGTTCTTGCTCAAGTCCTTCACCCTTCCCTCATCCAAGAAGAGAACCTCTTGTCCTAAACTGTTTTTTTCCTAATCAGAGAAACAATCACTGCTCCCCCTTTTATGACCTAGCAGAATGCAGTCTCGGAGTCTCATCCAGTTCTAGGTTTATCAGTAAATGTTCTCTTCTCCATAAGAATCTCAGCACTAATCACCATGCAATATTACAAATTTTCCTGATTCACCCTGTTTATTGTCTCATGCACTAGAAACCTATATAACCAATAAAAAGTTTAAATTATGACAAATGAAACAAAATAGTTAACTACATAGATGTGTGAAAATTGACACATATACAATGTACTTGGTGAAACAAAGTCAACATAAAAAGTCATATTGCTTAACTATTGTACATTTTAAATGGTTAAAGATCTCACACATAACAGGATTAACAGGTGTGGCTTGAGTGGCATATTGACACCAATATATCTGTAGCTCACAAGGGCTTTCCAAAAATCAGGAAATTTAGAACACTGATGAAGGGGACAGACTAGAATGTTTTCCTACAACTTTATTTCTACTAACAACATGGTAACAAGGATTTCAGTTGAGGCCAAGGCTTGAAAAGCATTTCAGTTTTTATTTACCTTTCAGAGTAAGGCTAAGTAGAGTGGGACTTCCTGAGAAAAATAAGAAGAAATCATCAAAACAGGAAAGTCAAAGATAAGTGGGTTGACAAAGTAGTAGAAGTAAACTGTAAGAGCAGAGTTATTCAAGCAGTAAGGAGGTTCAGAATGTCAAGTGAATGCAACTCGTTAAGAGCAAAAATAAATAGTCTCAGTACCCTCAGATAAGCATGAGACCTAAGTCATATGTAATATAGAGGGAAGATTTATAGATGTGACGGTTTATTTTTAGGAAATGAAATGTAATGTTGAGCTTGGGAAAGATGCTCTAGATTCCTGTTTATAATTGACAGTGGCCTGTGGGGATGAGGCCCAGCAAATTTCTCAGAAGAAAACGGGGGAGAAGGGAGAGTAGCACTTAGGGGATGGAGCCTTGTTTTGAAAGAGGAAAAGGAAGGGAGCATGAACACTCATAAATCATGTTGTCCTCATTACAGAATTTGTCTAACATCACTCTGTTATTTCAGTATCTTTTTTCCCTTTCTATCATTTTCTTGATTATTCCAATTTCCAACCAAGGCCTTTGATTTTATTTTTAATTGATCTAACACCTGCTGTTGCCAGAGTTTTCCTATTAAAGAACTTAGTTCAAATAGTCTGATCATTAAAGCAAATACCAAACACATGGAGCTAACTGGGTGTTTCCAAAGAGCACTGGTCCATGGCCTGAGCAAAAAATCAGCTCTGCAAGTTCCGAGCTGGGTGGTTTAGGTTTGCCACTGACTCTGCTGAATCCCACTTTTCTCAACCTTTAAAAAGGAATAACAAGACCTGTTCTTTCTACAGAGGTTAAGAGGAGCACACTAGATAATGCAAACTGAAAAGTTCTATATTAGAAACATAAGTGACATATTTTTGTGGTGATTTTTATGCTATTTTGTTGTCAAAGGAAGATACGAGCCAAAAAAGAGAAAACTGCCTAGGAAAATAGCGGTCTTTCAAGACAATTGCTTTATGCCCAGTTCCAATAAAACTGAGATTTTTTTTTTTTCAGGGATGCAAAAACATTGTTGCTTTAGTTTAATGACATCATGTTTCATTTCAGGAGTTCAAAAACTGAGAAACATTGACTATAACCTTACAGGTGGCCTTTGAAGATACTCCACGAGCTCAAGCTAACAAATCCAATTATGTCAATGAATAAAATGTGCCCCTAATCTAGGTTTTCTCATTCTCTTGACCACTGAACTCTCTGAAAGACAAAATTAATACAGAAAATGTAGGAGAAACTCTTAAGTTAGTGCAGAAGAAATGACAATACAATCCTCTTTTTAATAAAAAAAGGCAAAAGGTAAAGTTTCTACTACGCTGTACACAGAAAAGCATTGCATTGTATTATCAAAAAACAACAGGAACACAGCAGATAAGGGAGAATAAGTCCTGGCCGGGAAGTTGTTTAAAAATAATATAAAGATAGCCCATGAGACTACATACTGAATATCTCTACAGAGAATGACAAAATGCATTGGAATGACATGTTAACACACTGTTGGTGTACCTTTATGCAAACATAAACCTACTAGCATT
Organism: Scalopus aquaticus; assembly: GCA_004024925.1. Lineage (NCBI taxonomy): Eukaryota > Metazoa > Chordata > Mammalia > Eulipotyphla > Talpidae > Scalopus > Scalopus aquaticus. The sequence goes on along the minus strand of PVIJ01021135.1, from coordinate 12,111 downwards.
TATTTTCTTTAGAGTGCATTCAGTTTTGACTACTAAAACTATTTGAATTAAATTTAATTGTCATTACCTGTCCAAGTCTCTTTTAAAATGTTTAACAAGCTATGTGAAAGATACTGATTCTTTAATATAAATTCCACTGACCAGATCAGCACACAACATAAAAACAAATCAATGAACAGAGAACATAAAGCATCAGACAAGCCTTTGCAATTGTAAAGGCCACAGACCATTACAATTCTAATTTTGGTTTCGGTTTTAAACAAATCATTAAAATGATACCTGAGAGGGAGAACAAAACTCTATTGGCCCTCAGAAGTCGACAAACACCACTCCCTCTGCACAGAAACAACAACAGTCATTACCTTATAAATGAAGTTCTCTTACAGCTCCCCATTTCCTTTCAGTAACAAAAGGAACATCTTAAGGTGTCCATCCTAGCACATTTCTGCAGACACAGCACTGGCAGCTGAACTCCGCTGTGGCTAGACCATGTGCTGTAAAATGTTAAAGTCCCTTGCTCAGCCGATCCAAAGCTGCTCAGGCCTCTCCTCAGCCTCCCAGGGAGATCCTCCCGGCTTTGTGGCAATACAATGGGGTTAAACATTTCCTCGCATCCATTTAGAAGCAAGAAAAATCCATTTAATTGCTCAAAATTATTTAGCAAAACACACAATAGGTTATGGTTTGGTAATATCACTGTTTCCCAAAGAGTGCCATTTTTTTTCACCCATGGAAGGAAATGTAAGGATGTTAAATAATTTCTTCTTCTTTAATTTATTTTGGGGGAGTCAGGCATTAACTCAAAATAGCATTTTAGAATTCCTATCTGTTTGACTGTTCTTTCTTTACAGAACACAGTAACTATTGAGACGGGCTTATTTATTTCAGCATCAGAACCTACTTCACATGCACATATATGCTACCGGTCATATGACTCACAAGCATCATTTCTGCCTTTCATGGAAACTCTATTTGCTTCAATTAATTTAAGAAATTATAAAAATTAAACATCGTAACTATTTTTCTTTGTTTCTTTCACACTACCTTTTTATTTCTCAATTCCATTCCTTTTCAGGCTTCTCTAATACCCACTGTCATTAGTATTTGCCTATTCAATCTGTACTTTTAAATACTGCTTGCTATTATTATTGTAAGATACTATTGGGATCTAAGTACACAAGTAATAATAATAGTATTACCATTAGAGAATAAAATACATCGGGTTGTATTTCACGTGAAGAAGACCTAAAGACAGCAACAGAGGGTGTCCTAAATTGTGTGTGTCTGTATATGTGTGTGTATGTGTGTGTGTGTGTGTGTTTGTGTGTAAGTAGCACCTCATTGCAGAAGTTGTCACAAAGATTTAACTTGTTTTGCTCAAACTTAGTTATTTTCAACCTTAAGGTTTTCTGGAAAAAGTTCAAGGGAAGCAGATTTGTATGTCACTCACCAGCTAAATTCCAGTTTAGAAAGCATTCATTTACTATATTTTCAATTACAGCTATTCACTTCCTAAGAACAAACCTAAAAATCTGTTCCTCATTTATTAGTGACTGTCAAGAACAATGGATGGGATACTGCTTTGAAGTTCTTTTCAGCACTTCTTAAGACCTGCTTAGAACAATGCTTTCCTTCACAAAAGCACAACCAACATGTAACACAATCTCCTTCAAAGCATATTGTCAAGGAGATCAACAATAACCATAATCACGAGACGCCCCCAACCCCAACAAGTAGAGACATCAGGCAATCCTGGCTGCGTCCTACCTCTGTACATCTGATTTCCTGCTTAACTGTGTGATACTTAGCTTTGAACTACACTCACAAAAACTTCAAAAATTAGAAAATAATTTACTGATTTATTTTTTGCTCTTTTAAAAGAAAGAGAAGTAAAGAGGGAAAGCCTTTACAGTTATCTCTTCCTGCTAACACATCGGCTGCTCTGTATTTGTTATTCGTGGTACCAGCTGACAGCAAACAGAAAACACTGGGTTGCCAGGTCACCCATTCCAGTCGGATGTGACTAGACACCAGGCTAAAGTATGCTATACACTTGTGCCCCTTTGGCATTTTCCAAACATTCCTTCAGAGTAAATTTTTTAAAAAATAAAAATCAATTAATCTAAACTCGGTAAACATTCCCATTGGAAAGTAGAATCTGCCTGCTTTTCTAATCAATATGTTAACATAACCTTTTCTCTTCCTAGTTAGCCATTCCCACAGGTATAAAAAAGGCTCATGCACCAGTCTGAAAGGTTGTATATTAAAGAACAATGCAAAGACTGCTTTAATCGTGCTTTAAGCTGGGATTGTGTTCTGAGCAGTAAATGCTGAATGGAGGAGAGACGAGTCTGCTTATGCAGCTTGACTGACCGAGCCTAATCAGAATTATTTCGGCACACTGCTTCACCACAGCCACAGGCCCATTAAACGCTAAATGCTTCTGAGCCCCCTTTCTCATTCTGTCTCCCACTGTGACCTGTTACTCTTCAATAGTTGTTTCTCGGTGGGCTACTCAAAACATTTTTCAGTAAATAGAGGTAGTAGGTTTAATGGGCTCCTCAAAATCCATCATCAAATCTGTCATTTTATGGCAAGAAATGGTACTTGCCCCACTTTAAGTCAGGGCCACTGGAACTGTGAGGCAGAAAGGGCCCAGTGAAGGCATTCTTCCACCTTGCAATATATTTTGATGAAGAAAAGTTGAAATCAATGGTTATTACTTCCACAAAAGCAACTTTTGTCTTCAGAAAAGTCATTTTGGCTTTTCATGGTAAACTCATCAGGTTCTTAACTCCTGTCATCCTGCTTAACACATCATTCTCAAACAGGTAGTTCCACTTTGGAGGTCAAATGAGGCAATGCAAGGCACCAAAATGTACAATCTGCTTTCTGCCTCCCAAATTCAGTCTCTCAGGTCATCTAGGTGCACACTTTTGGAGTGAAACTGATTTTCTGCAAGCTACAACATGGTACCCATATTAAGTACATAAGAATATTCAATATGCTTTTTTACAGAAACACTTCTTCATTTAACCTAAAATTATGAGTCCAAATTTTTGGTTAATATAGGTACAATCAGAAATTTTCAGTTTTTCAAAGTACCTTCTATCCAAATTTTATATTTCTAAATATAATACATGTGTGGAATATATTCACCCTCTATGCCTCAATAAAATGAGGTATATAAGCTTCCTTCACACCACGTCTATGAGGATAAAATGAAGTAAGACTTGTAAATCACTTAGGACAGTGCCTAGTAGATAGCAGATGCCATGAATATTTGTAATAGTAAATCAAATATCATTTATGAATTAGAAAATAAACAAATGACTCAGGCATTCTTTCAGAATGGAAGACTTCTACCCTGATCTTTATCAGTTTCCTTTCATGGTCTTTATTTTTGTCCCCACTTAGCAGGCCCAAGCTCAGATTCACTGCCACTTTCCTGCAACATTTCATACGTTTTCCCAGTGCAGAAATGAAGAATCTTTTTTCATACTCAGGGAGTAGGAAGAAAAAAGGATGTCAACTAGCTAATTGAATGTGAGATCGAGAATTTTGCTAAATGAGTAGGAGAAATGAACTAAGCAAGCGTTTCTTCCTACTCCCTGAAAGGCCATGCTGTGTGCGGTTGCACAGGCATCAGCAGGCAGGTCTCTCAGCGCTCTGGTAGAGGCTAGTTTGGCGTCATGTCATTTGGTGAAAGTGTCTCAAGAGCCATCTGTTTCTGTAAACACAGTCCAGGGTCCCAAGAACCCCACAGATAACTTGATGGCACAGCAGCCTAGCATCTCACTGCTTTTTCATAACTTACTGATAGGCAAAATGTCAAGATTCTAGAAAGGCATTGTTATGCCTTTCTTGAAGTGTTTCAAGAGAACAGCAGAGATTGGTTTTCCTTCTGTGTACCAACAAAACACTAAAACATCCATTAATTCTCAGCTTTCTTTTTCTCTCAGTGCCCATTTCTCTCCCTCTCCTGGCCTGCCTAAGAGTATATATTGATTTTACAAACCACTACTTTAAAAAAACAACTCTAGTATTGTCACAATTTAGAATTATTCTGTAAGAAAAGTATGCAAATGAAAAAGGTCAAAACACCAGACATCTTTAACATAAGTATTACAATGGGCCAAAATTTTTTACACTGTATCCTTGCAACACTTTTATAAAGTTACTCCCATGTGTCAAGATATTACACAATATGCATTTTATTTAAAACTTAAGTCTAATTTGTTTGCATTTAAAGTTTTAGTGCAAATTTTCTTTGTTTACATAATCTATCAGAAAATTCAAAGAACAATGTAGCAACATTGTAATCATAACCGAAATTTGGCAGACTATAACAAAAGATAGAAATGAGAAAAGGGGGAGTTTTTAAGGAATAGCAAACATATTAGGGATTTTCACATTACCATCTTGTGGTCATAAAAGGTCAAATATCAATAATTTCATATGGTTCAACCTAACTACCTCCTTGTGACTTCCCACTCCAATAACATTCAAATTTAACAGAAATACGTTAGTGTTTTCAGAGCAAGTATTTTCCATTTCCATCACTGGCTGTAAAACAAAACTTAACTGTGATTTTCTGGAAGTTTCAGTTGCTATAAGCAATGCCCTTCCAAACAAGTTGCACACATTGCTAGTGTGTTTTTTGACTGTCAAGGTGATTTTTCCTACCTCTTAATTAGATTTTTAAACACGCACACATATACACTCACATATCCCTTAACACACATCCACCCTGACTTTTTATGTAATCAATCTCCCCTAACTATCTCTCGGTATAAGGATAGACTAAATGCAAGTTCCTATTTCAAAATGACTTTACTTCCAACATCTAAAACCTATTATATATGCAAAAGCAATTCAGTCTTAAAACCAAAATAGAAGAGGTCTGAAAATTCTATTGCAACAAAATTAACCAAAATCATCCTACCTGGAAAAGTAATATTCAAATATTTGCTGAACTCTAAAATCTACTACCGCTTTGAAAAATTCTTAACAAAGTATCTTTCATTACTATTATAATGATTGTGGGAAAAATTAAAGTGAAATTTCCTTAATTTTTTTTGAATAGTCTAAGCATTGACTGGGTCTTAAATGACTTTAAGAATCTGGTGAAAATTGTGGAATGCTAAGCCAAGAAAATTCAATAGGATGTTCAGAAATCAGGTTAAGAGTCCCTAAAAGACAAATGCAGCTCTTTTAACTGACTTTACCTCTTTCAACATAATTCATCCTACTAATTATTCATCTTTCTTTTCTTAGAAAAAAACTATAGAAAATAATAAAATTTTTCATCACTCCCCATCTTCAGTGAATCAGGGTTTCCTTACAGTTCTCTGAATTTATGTATGTGTGTGTGACTTCAGCATATTTGCTACATTGAAATTTAAATTTTTTTAAGATTTATTTTATTTATTTATGCATACAAGAACTAGGGTGTTGGCCAGAGGTGCAGGAGGTGAGAGGATTCATCAGAGACAGAGTGGGGAGTAGGACAGGCAGATTGACTGAAATACACTGCTAAGGGGAGCAGCGGGTGAGACAGGAGAGGTCTGCTGTGCCATGTGGGAAGCTCCTTGGCGGGGGATCAAACTCAGGCAGCTGGCAATAGCTTAATAGTGCTGAGACTTTAACCCCTGCACCACCAGGGAGGCCCCCAAATTTTTAATTTTTGAAGCTAACAGTACGTTACATTGCTAACAGTATTCAAAATTATAATTTCAAGGGAGCGCATACTATTTCACTGAAGGATGTGCCACCATTTTTATCACCAAACACCAAGGGATTTTTGAAAAAATTCTTAAATAAAATAGAATGGAACTATCTTTATGTATGTGCCATCCACATTAATATTCTAATGGCTATAGAGTTATTTCCACTGTAATCAGGAATGTGTTTGGTAACCTTTACATGATATGGTACTGGAAATTTTCTTAAAATATTTCAGCCAGGCAACAGATGTAGGACATGTTACTCTTCCCAAACACCAATTAGCATGTGTTACCCACATGTTAAAAGATTTCCATTGCCTAAGGACTAAAACTCTTAATCTATTATTCAAACTTCCTTGACAAACCTGTCCTTACTTATGATTCCAATCTGATGTTCCATGAGTCTTAAAGCCACACAGGTTCCTTCATCTAAACAGGTCTATGATCTTGGTTCTAAACATGCCGGAGACATTTCAACTTTGCACCTCTGTTGATTGTTTCCAAACACTGCTCTTGCAATGTGTATAACTCACACATCACCCTTTGTTTAAATCTCTCCCTTCCATCAACACCAAGATCAGTCTATCTGCCACCATGATGATTTAACTTAGGACGATCATCAGAGAACTGCCTCTCTGCCCTTAAACATCATCATTTAGCGTTTATCTTATGTTTATTAACTTTTTTTGCAACTTAGCTTTTAACAGTGTGATTTGCCTCTTCTTCCCAAGCTGAATTATAAACAATTCCTGTTAACTTTAACACCAAGTACTACATATTGCACAGAGTAGGCACTTATTAACTATTAGACCAATCAGGAGTGTCTGAGTATAACTTTTTTCTCCTACATAAGATTCTCCATATGAACTTGTACATAATTTAAGAAAAAAAAATTATCACTAAATACAAAGAGAAACATCTTCACCTCCTCACATATTGATTAGCAAGAATAATTAGTTCTTGGCCACATGCCCTTCCTTCCATGTTGTCACATCCTGTTCTTCTACACCTCCTGTCTTTCCTTTAATAGTCTCGCAGTCATTCCAGCATTTCCACCAATTCGTCTGTCATTGTTTTTCTTCCTTCACAGAACATTCCTCTTTCTCAGTTATTCAGTCACATTTCCATTTCCTCTCCAGCTCATTTGCTCTATGTGTTCATAGGAGCCCTGGGGTCAGATAGTCCTGAGTTCAAACACCGTACCCTTTCTAGTTTGCAACCTTAGGTTTCTTTGCCTTTTCAGAGTTCATTTTCTCCATTTGTAAGTGGCCCTACCAGTAGTTACCTACCTCATAAATTCTCAAGGAAAAAATTACAATATAAGCAAAGCATTATCTTATTTATTAGTAAATGCTTAAGAATGTTAACTATTAACAATCACTTCATGTCTCAATCTACCTATCTGCAAATTCTCTAAAATTATGCCTCTTCACAATCACTTCATCTTTCTATTTACTATACAAGTCCCGTCCACCTCTCCACCTCCTGTTTTCTGTTTTTTATTATTAATTAAAATGGAAAAGAGGCATAATTATTTGTAAAGAAAACAGTATTATAAAATAATTAAGAGACTAAAAAAACAAAGCTGAAAGGAATTTTGCAAACCTCTATCTTCTTTATATAGGACTCATTAGCTTTTTTCTTTTCAAGTTAATCGCATACCTTCTAACATGCATATTGAATATATATGTGTAAGCCTGTAAAGTCTTACACACTCCCTTCACTCTTTTATTCCCAACCATATCGCCAGATATAAAGTTGTATTGTTGGAGTTGACATTTCTAAAACCCACTACCTTTTAAAATAATTAAATAGCCATAGAACAAATAGGAAAATGAAGAGATGTTTGTCATCTCAGGGGAAGATTAGCAGAGGTCCTTCCAAATGAAAAAAACAAGACCAGCAAAGGGATGAATTTGACCTGACCAGGAGAGAGAGATGACTATCCATGATCAGTCTTAGAGGTAGCAGGTATGATCAGACCCAGTCCTACCTGAGATGAGGACGCTGACAGGGAGGCATGGCCCACCTGACACACTCACTTGAATGAGGGATTTACTACCAAACGTCACCATCCCCGCTAGATTTCTTTCAACTATTTAAAAATGTAACTGCATCGAACAAGGGACTATGGTGACGGTTCACGGGTGAATCGGGGAATACAAACTAATGTAAAACACATGAATAAATAAATAAGTACATTAATTAAAAAATATATAAGTGTATTGAGTAATTAAGGAATGATAAAATGACATGCTCTTGGTATACTTAACATGTTATATAAGATGAGGAATGAGAAATGAAAAGACAAATTGGAAAATGGAAGAGTTGGGGGCCTCCCTGGGGGAGCTCTCCACAGCCACTGCAGCACAAGTTCGATCCCCGGCAGGGAGATTCCCACATGGCACAGCAGACCTCTCCTGACTTGCCCGCTGCTCCCCTCAGCAGTGTACTTCAGTCGATCTGCCTGTTCTGCTCCCTACACTGTCTCTGGTGAATTTCCTCTCACCCCCCCACCACACACCTCTGGACTATACCCCAGTTCTTGTATGCATAAATAAATAAATCTTAAAAAAAAAGAAAATGGGAGCGTTGCCATTAAGGTACTAAGACATAGTTATGTAATAAAGGTGGTATTTATGCAGTCCTTCTATCACTGTTTTAGGCATATGTACATCTCCGAACAACTTCAATCCTCATTATAACACAATCATGTACAGTTACCATTGCCATCTTATAGAAGAGGACTGAGCGTCAGAGAAATTAAGTTAACTTGACTAAAGTCACACTGCAAGAGAACTGTGGAGCCAGCATTTGTGAGTTATATACCTCACTGTTCGTGTTCACTGTGTACTCCTTCAAACCACAGGTACCATTATATCAATTTGTATTTAACCTCAAGTTGACCATGTCATTCAAATCATAACTCACAACTGGCTCTATAAAGCAATAACTGCTTTCTACCACTGACATATTATCCTTCAAAGGACAGAGAAGACAGTCTCTATTTTTCCCACTCATAACATATAGAAGGCAAGAAAGTGGAAATTCCCCTTGCAGCTCCTCACCTTGCTGGTTCAAATCCTGTGACTGTTTTGTCAGGGTTTTTTCTTTTTTTCTTTCACTGCAAAGACAAGGGATTTGCTGGCTGACTGCCAAGTGATGAAAGTAATTTTGAGAATGCTCAGGAAAGCTCATATTTAACTATTTTGATCTCTCCCCCCTCTCTGAGATGTGGAAAGTGCTTTGCTGCTGTTTATCTCACACAGAAATCTCCAAAGATCTAAGCACAGTTTTTCCCCCTTCAAACTAATTCCCGCGTGGTAGAGTGAAAAAGACTTTTTAGTGGTTTTTCAGATTTTTTCTTCCCCAGCTGAAGCACAGAAATCTTAGTATTGCAATAAATAATAATAAACTGACTGCACAGTGTGTCCATAGCTCACACACAGGGGGATGCATCTTTCTATTAATCTCCCACTATTTCCCTTTGTTGCTTAACTCTTATTCCTCTCTCTATTTTCCATGAGTAGCACAGAGGCTAGCACTGATGGGGATTTATACCAAGAACAAAAACATATTTTTAACTACCTCCCTTAAAATCAAAACACTTAATTCTAGAAATGTCTCTCCATTGATTTGATTGGAAATGAACTTACATATAAATGCAACCCCAAGGCCCATTTTGCTTTGGTCTATATAAACTGTTTGCATTCTGTGACCTTCTGCTTCATTCAAACAATTTCTCTTTAGTTCAAGATTTATTCACCTTATTTTCTATAGTTAATTACTCATATTTAAATGGTTGTCTAATACTACCCAACTCATTTGCATAACTGAAGCAGGCAAATCCATGACCGGACCTTAAGCTTCTTCCACTCGCCAAGTGCCCCTTCCATGCTGTCTAATCCAATTTGAAGCTTATTGTGGTGGAACTTCTGTTATTTGGTATGTTTGTATCCATTTGTATGTACCCAGAAGAATGGATGCAGTGTTTACAGAAATATAATAATGAAAAGCATAGAAGGCTTTTAAAAGGATGCAAACCAGAGCAATTACTGATTCAGTTATATTTAGTAGTTAACAATGAAAACTGTCTGCCTTCCAACCAGTATTACAGATAATTTTTTTTTTAATTCTGCACATTGACTTCAAATATACTAAGTTGCTAAACACTCCCGATTTGCCTTATCTGCCCTTAGAAATGTGCTAGCTAGTCAGCTTTTCCGATCCTTCTGGGGTTTACTAGAAGCTTGAAATATTCTAAAAGATTTTATAAATTTATGTATGACTCATTAAACTTAAGCACTCTCATCATCTTGATACATATTTTAAAATTTCCAGCCACATTGTAAAATTCAAGTAAAGAAATGGAATTAGACTCATTTTATCTAAAATATAACTTTCATATCTCTTAAATAATTAAAATAAATAGATTCTGTTCTAAATTAAGAAGCATTTTTAATTAATTTAGTTAGATAAGATACACAATTCTTAAAAGGCATTTACAATAAATTAGTAATAACAAAAATAAGTAACAGTAAAAATTAAATGTTTTGTATTGTAGTGGAAACTGGTTAACACATCTGATGTTTTCATGACTCTTTGCTGCATGGAAAGCCATAACTCTTACAGCTCTCCTAAGCGGCACAGGCTCAGGCCAATTAATAGTAAAATTCAAGGAAATATTCATGCTCTTTAGTAATACTGACAATTGTCCCATTAAATACCAATTCCCTAAATACTTTTGGAATGTCGATTGTGCGTACCATTTTAGGCACCATTTTAGGGGCTGTAGGATGCAGATAGAAATTGTGTAGTTGGAGGAGCTACGGAAACTATTTAGCTTACATTTCTTGTCTTATTGAGAAAAATATAAGTAGACACAATCAGAAACTGAGTGTGGGTAATAAGGGCTTGTTTCTAAATACAAATACATGCTGGAAATCAGGGGATTATTCTTGCTCTTTTTAATTAAATGAAGTCAAGGATAAAAGAGGGAGAAGCCAAGAAGGCTGATTTTGACTCCAGTGATTAGACTGGATAGATTAGACTCAATCTATGGGAGTTTCAATGAACAATTTAACAGTCCCTGGTGAAACAGCAATGAAGATTAGGGCTCCCTGATAAATCTGATGTTTTATAAGGTAGGAAAAATAGAATGAAGAAGCGAATCCAAATGGAAAAACCAAACATTTCACTGTTTTGAGTCTACAGAGAAATAAAAGAGGACTGGAATGAGAGAAAGAAAGCCTGGATGCCAGATTCAGCCACCACCTTAGTGAGTGATGTGATGCTGCTGAGTTACTCTAACTTCTTGGGTCACAGTCACCTCAATATTCAGGGAGCTGTATGACGAAGTAATTATAAAGATTAAATCTACAACAAAATTCCCAAAATTCCAGGAAGTTTTTATTTTTATTTTTATTTTTTATTGTTATTTATATTTTTTACATTGTGTGTTCCCCTTGGGTAACCCACCACCAATTCACCCATGACCCATCACCATCATCCCTTGTGCCTTTTTTTTACCCATTTTGAGCCCTTATCCTCCCTCTCCCTTGCTGGGTGTCTCTCTCTTGTTTGGTTCCGCTATATTCCTGTTATAAATGAAACCATTCGAAATTTTTCTCTTTCTTTCTGGCTTATTTCGCTGAGCATGATCCCTTCTAACTCCATCCATGTTGCTGCGAATTCCATCTGCTTATCATTTTTGAATGCTGAATAGTATTCCATTGTGTATATGCCCCACATCTTCTTGATCCAGTCATCCATTTTTGGGCATTTGGGTTGCTTCCATACCTTAGCTATTGTAATTTCCAGAGAGTTTTGCCTCAAAATAAGAAAAACTTGCTTAAGTATTGAAGTTCTTCAAAATCACATGCACAAAGCAGTGAATTATGTGTTTTAGTTTTTCTGTGAGCAACTGATATCATGGGGTTGTTCTAATTATCACCCAAATCTTCATCCAAGTTGATCCACTGATTCCCTGCTATGAGCTGAATGCTTGAATCCTCCTCAAATTCATATGTTGAAGACATAATCCCCAATTCAGTGATATTGGTAGTAATTAAGTCATCATGAGCACCCTCATGAATGGGATGAGTAGCCCCACAAGTAGAGACATGAGATAGATGAAGAGGTGGATACGGCAAGATAGCAGTGTCCACACATCTTTATTTCCCAGCCTTCAGATTGTGAGAAATAAATTTCTGTTGTTTAATCACCCAGTCTATATCACTTATAGCTGACAAAAGATAGTCCCAAAGCAATGTTATATGCTGGCAGCTATACCAGTATAATAAAACTGGAACAGGGAGTGTGTGTGTGTGTGTGTGTGTGTGTGTGTGTGTGTGTGTGTGTGTGTGTGTGTGTGTGTGTGTGTGTG
>PVIJ01021134.1:0-19208 GCA_004024925.1 Scalopus aquaticus | reverse complement strand
GTTTCAAAGAGTAATCAAAAGCTTACCAAAAAATAAAACCATGTGGCCTGCCGGTCTTCCTCTATAGGAGGAATCACTCCTTTACTCAGACATGGTAATATACGTAGAGAACCCCAAAGACCCCACTTAGAATGTTAGAAACAGAAATCAGTGTAGTAAAGTGCAGGCTCCAAATTTATATCTCGTGTCTGTGGGTGACGTGTGTGTTAAGGGAGTCGGCACATTTTTAATTCAGTTGGTTTCTTTGTGTATTTTCATTTTGTGTTTATTTTTGATAGCGGACATAACTCACGAGCATCATACTGGATTATCATCCCTAGGTCTGCTGTTTGCATTCCTATTCTCATGTCATTTACTTTTGCAGAATTTAGAGTTTTTATTTAAAGTGTCTGGGAAACAATGATTACATAAACTGGGTAATTTTCGTGGAACAACATTAAGGTCATGGGCACACTCAGTGATGCAAGAGTTTTTCTTTGTTAATTGTCAGGGTTTAATTCGTTTACATTTCACTTGATGTCTGTGATTAATTATGAGTGGATTTTGACAACTCTTGACATCTCAACTCTGACAAGAGTTGAGATGACTGTTTCTGTATGTGCAAATCCCTGTCCAGGTAGGATTTAAAATCGGTGTCAACATCCCCCACATAATAACCTGAAAGTGTTATGATCATTGCATTAAATCTGCAATTCGTTAGGGGAAGCTTCAGAGGTTACCAATAATTATTCTTATCATCCTTGACAAGGGGACACCCATTCTTATGTGTAGTTTTACTGACACCTCATTTTCAGAGTCTCCACACTTTCTTCATGGAGATCTTGCACAATGTTGTTAGATTTATATTATGTATTTCATCTTGACCTTCCTAATGAAAACTGCAAATGAATTTCATACGAACTTATCTGTTAAATGTATGAAGGAGAAGTAATTGACTTTAATCACCTTGTGAATTCACCTTGCTCTACGTGCTGATTATCACAGTGAGGTATTTGTCCATCTTCTTGCATTTTCTGGGTACACGTTCACGTCAGCTGTGAGCAGAGTCGGTGTTATTTCTGTGGCCCCGTCGGTGTTTATTTCATTCAGTTGTTCTCTTCAATTAGGTCAGATTTCAGCACAATTGGAAAATGAAATTTGAAATGGGAAAGCTCCTTCCTGCCCCTCTTGGGGAGTTTTCTGGTTAGTCATGATTTAGTGAGGTTGTAGTTGTTGATTTCTGCAGGTTTTAATTCCCAAGGTGAGGATGTCTGTGTTTATTGGGGTTCACTAACAGTAATTGCATGATTTTGGGGGTGCAGTTTCCCTAATGATTTTCTGCCTCTACTGATATAGTCTCTACACTATTTTTCTAGTGTATTTTTATGTAAAACCACATTTTAGAACGTCAACATTGATTGTCTCCCCGTATTCAGACACCTGTGTTCCCATTCTTCATGAATTATCTCTCAAACATCAGGAAGGAAATCCCAGCTCCCTGGGGTCTCCTGAGCCCTGGAGTCCTGATCTGCTCACTGTGGTCCCAGCGCCCCCTGCTGGTCCTGGGCGTCCCCAGCCCGACCTGTCCCTGCAGGTTTTTGTCTGGGCTCCCCCCTGCTCCCCGCACTGTGTCTCTCGCACAGTAATACACGGCCGTGTCCTCAGGGCTCAGGCGGTTCATTTGCAGATACACCGAGTTCTGGGCGTTGTCTCTGGAGATGGTGAATCGGCCCTTCACGGAGTCTGCATAGTATGTACCACTACCATCATAATAAATTTGTGCAACCCACTGCAGCCCCTTCCCTGGGGCCTGGCGGACCCAGTTCATGTTGTAGCTGCTGAAGGTGAATCCCGAGGCTGCACAGGAGAGTCTGAGAGACCCCCCAGGCTGCACCAAGTCTCCCCCAGACTCCACCAGCTGCTCCGCACCCTGGACACCTGCAGACACAGACACAGCCTGTCAGGACACGGCTCTCAGCCACCGCTTCTCCCTCCTGTCCCCTCCCCCTCAGGGTCTCCTGCTCCCCAGGAATCACCTCCCAGAAGAGCCCCGAGGAGCAGCAAGCTCAGCCCATGCTCCATGGCAAGTGTCCGCGTCTGTCCTGACCGAGTGGTCCCTGGTCCCGGCTGGCTCCTGTGCAGAGCTGCAGGGTGGGCCGGGCTGGTTTTCTGCAGCAGGGGACGGCCCTATTTGCATGTGTCCCGCTATATAGCAGGCTCTGGCTGGGTCTGGGGACGGAGAATCCCCGGGGTGTCCTGGGACTTTGGGGTCCTGACAGCATCATCAGCGTGTCCCTTATCAGGTGACAGAACTGGGTGGACACTGAGCCTCTGTGGTTTCTGGGGACGCAGGCCCAGGTGCTAGTGCTCACAAGCGCACTGTGGGGTCTTATGGCTTGAGATATTTGTAGGTTTTAGTGTCACGCCTGAGCTTGAATATAGTATCTGAGCTTGCCCCTATTGCTTGACAAGGTCACATCAAGGGTTAAGGAACTTCAAGAAAGTGTTCCTATAAAAAGTCAGGATGCGATATTTCTATTCACTAACAATTTAAACATAATATTTTTGTGAATTCAAATAAAAACAGTATTTAGCTTCTCCACTATGCCTGCATGCACGTAGCCTTTCCATTGCCTGAGACCAGACAATTAGTCCTGCATGCACGTAGCCTTTCCATTGCCTGAGACCAGACAATTAGTTCCAGGTGCTGAGCTGTCTTTTGATAAAAATGTATTCTTGCCTGGTCAAGGACTTTTGTTTAAAACATTGCCCATAATTCCCGCCCCCATCCCTCCCCCGCTTGCCCAGAAAAAGCCAGCACATAGATTAATTGCTTCGGAGACTGGCACAAGATGGTCTCTTTGTTTAGTCTCGGTTTTCAGGCAATAAACACTGAGGCATTAAATAGAGTCTGGACCCCAGACCCAGGACATAAATATTAAACAACAGAAGTTTTCCCAGAAATTTGCTCATCATGTGTCTGTAAAAAATACGTACTCTGCTGTTATCTGTGATCATCCCATCGTTGTTTATATTATCTTCATAGTTATGCTTAATAACGAACTTTTATAATCCTGCTATCCAAAAAAAAAAAAAATAAAGTAGAATGGCTTGATCACTCTTTCTGGTGTGTGCTGTCTCTGACTCCCTCCCCTTTCTACCTCACAAGGCAAGGACGCCATCTCCACCCTCTCCGGGGACCTGACAAGAAACATCGGTTGGAGCTGGCCTCCGACATTTTAGTATCAGTCATTACTCAGATGTGTTATGTGCACATGTATTCTCCATTCAGTAGTGTTTTTTGATTTTACTGACAGTTTTTTGGTTTTTTTTTTTTTTTTTTTTTTACTGAATAGAAGCTCTTTGTTTTATATAATCCAAATTTTTCATTTATTTTCCTTCCTTTTCCATTGTGCCCAGTCCACAGAGATATCATGGAACCACTTCCAGGAGTTTTGTTCCTTTTCTTTGTCTATGTTGACTGGGAACGTTTTTTGTATCTTAATTTGGGAAATCTCCTGACTGCCCAAAGACCCAGGAGTGAATCAGAAATATGAGGTCATTTGTGCAGTGGCCTCTACTCAGCTACAACAAAGGGTGAATCTTGCCTTTTGCAACAACGTGGCTGTAACTGTAGACTATTCATAGTTTTTATTTCACTGATGTAGAAAACAATTACTTCTTGAACTAGGCCTTATGTTCTACCATAACAAGGTCAAGTCCAGACACGAAAATAAGTGTGTTCTCCTGTTTTGATGGTCAGTGCAACATCCTTCTCTTACATTCGTGTCCACCAGGCATGTTGATTTCATTTGTGACAGCTGCTGGTCTACCCTGATTACTTTTCTGCAGGAGCAAATTCAGTTGTCCATCACCTCTCCCTGAGAAGATCCCATTGCATAGTGTTCACTTGTTAAAAAAACGAGTCGATGCATTTACACAGTTCTGTCCCTGGGCCCTTCCCTGTCCTGTGGCCGGTTCCCTGCTCTCTCCTCAGCCCACGTCGCCCTCAAAACGAGCCTGGGGCAGGTGGGGCTGGGCAGGGCGGGAGCTCCAGCTTGTTCTCCTCCGTGTGTGTTACCGGAGCCCTGGTCTCTCACATGGCTCTGGGCGAGTTTGTCTCCGTCCCCCGAGGAGACGCTGGAGTTTTATTAGCTGAGCATCAAATCCACAGTTCCCCTGGGGAAGCTCCTCATGTGAACAACAGTCACTCCGCATCCCTGAGTGTGGGACCCTCCGTGTGTGGGGTCTTGGGTTGATCTCATCCTCAGAATGTCCTTGCTGTCATCGCACAGCTCTTATGCATCATGTGAGATTCAAACCTGGGTAATTTCTTTTTGAGTTTGCTAATGTAAATAGTATTTGTGATTTTTTTTTCATATCGACTTATCTAGGAATGTTTGCAAGACAATTTACTTTTGAAAATTAGCTTTGTATATTCAACTTGCTGCAGTGGCTTATTATCGCAGTGAAGTATTTACACTTCCCATGTGTTTGTTCATGTGAACAAAGACAGTTTTATTTCATGTCCCAGTCTGTGTTCTCTTCCCTTTAGTTGTGTTATTGCATTAACTCACAGAGCAGTTCAATTCTGGAATGGAAGACGAAGGGACCAGGCTCCCTCCTGCCCGAGTGAGATATTTCTGGGTTGTCACGAGTGAGTGAAAATCTTCCTGTTGGTGTTTTGTAGGTTTTATGTGCCGATGTGAGTAGCCCAGTCGTATTTCAGTTGACCAGAAGACTAGGTGGAAGATTTTCTCTAATATTGTTTTACCCTGTTTATTTCGAAAAGCAAGTTTCATAATATCAACATTATTGTCCCCGGGTAACACCTGCTCACACATCATGTCTCTCAGCTCCATAAATTAACTCTTAAACACCAGGAAGGAAATCCCAGCTTCCTGGGGTCTCCTGAGCCCTGGAGTCCTGATCTGCTCACTGTGGTCCCAGCGCCCCCTGCTGGTCAAAGCTTCCCCAGCCCTGCCCTGTCCCTGCAGGTTTGTGTCTGGGCTCCCCCCTGCTCCCTGCACTGTGTCTCTTGCACAGTAACACACGGCCGTGTCCTCGGGGCTCATGCAGTTCATTTCCAGATGTAGCAAGTTCTGGGCGTTGTCTCTGGAGATGGTGAATCGGCCCTTCACGGAGTCCGCGTAGGCTGTGCTACGACCAGTACTGCTAATACCTGCAACCCACTGCAGACCCTTCAATGGGGTCTGGCAGACACAGCTCATGTCGTAGCTGCTGAAGGTGAATCCCGAGGCTGCACAGGAGAACCTGAGAGAGCCCCCAGGCTGCACCAGGTCTCCCCCAGACTCCACCAGCTGCTCCGCACCCTGGACACCTGCAGACACAGACACAGCCCGTCAGGACACGGCTCTCGGCCACCGCTGCTCCCTCCTGCCCCCTCCCCCTCAGGGTCTCCTGCTCCCCAGGATTCACCTCCCAGAAGAGCCCCGAGGAGCAGCCAGCTCAGCCCATGCTCCATGGCGAGTGTCCATGTCAGTCCTGACCGAGTGGCCCCTGGGCCGGCTGGCTCCTGTGCAGAGCTGCAGGGTGGGCCGGGCTGGTTTTCTGCAGCAGGGGACGGCCTTATTTGCGTGTGTCCCACTATATAGCAGGCTCTGGCTGGGTCTGGGGATAGAGGAGCTGGGAGGGCCCTGGGACTTTGGGTCCTTTCAGCATCATCAGCGTGTCCCTTATCAGGTGACAGAGCTGTGGGGACACTGAGCCCCTGTGGTTTGTGGGGACACAGGCCCAGGCGCTTGTGCTCACGAGTGCACTGTCCCTTCTTCCTGGCTCAGTTCTCTGCATTTTGAACCAGCCATTTGTCAGCTGTGTTACCTGCAGGTATTTTCTGCCATTCTTTGGGCCTCTTTTCATCATATTGTTATTTTCTTTCTCTGCACAAAAGCTGTTTAGCTTGATGCAACCTTATTTATTTCCTTCCTCTTTCCTTGGGAGGCCTGTGCTCATGACATCCTGAGGCCCCTTCTGGGGTGTGACATTTACTGTGTCCGTGAGCCCCGCTGCCCCTTCACACGCGTAGGTGCTGAGCGAGATCCGTGCCCAAGGTCAGAGCGACACTTCATAAAATCGAGGTGTTTTATGCAACGGTGTATTATCCTCTGTTACGTCGGGCAACACCCCAAGAAACACGGGAGTCGTGGAGCCGACTGCTCTGGCCGGATGCTGCCGGGGAGGCAGAACCTGAACTTGTTATTGAGTGAGAGTTCATTTAAAGGCTCAGTTTCTCCAGGTAGGAGTATAAGGAGAAAATAATGAGGACGAAGGAATGTATGTTTATCTAAACTTTGTAGAACAGGAGTTTTCGATTGTGAATTAAATTTATAGCCCAGTTTGCGGCCCCCAGTATGAATGGGATGACCTGGCCCTCCCCTCAGCACCGTCTTGCTAACAAGGCTGCACCGAGACTCCCGGGGCCGGGGAGTTACACATCAGTCTTGGCTCCCCAGGTGCCCTGGCCCTGCCTCGCGGTGTCGACTCGTGTCCTGGGGAGTCAGGACCCCGCGCTCGTTTCACTTCACAGGCGCCTCTGCAGTGTCCAGGGTTGGTTGGAGACTCGGCCTAGTGGGCTTGTGCCAGGAGGCTGAACGCAGAGCCAGAGCGGGGACTTCAGCAGCTTTTGGATTCCAGCAGACCCACAATCTACCTGAAAAAAGAGAATACTGAAATTTGCAACATCTGGATAGAACTGTGGGAGACAATACTAGAGAAAGACGACAGAGGGAGACAGGCAGTGCTGGATGGTCTTTCTTACATGTGGAATATAGAAAAACATAAGAAAGTGTCACTCAGTACGAGGCGTAGATAAACCCCTGTCATCTGCCACCACAACTGAGGTCAAAATTGGGAGGAACTGGGAGGATGGGGATGGGGGGGCAGGGCACATGATGGGAGTGCTGGGCCCTGGTGCTGGGCAGGTTGAAAGGACACATTTGTAGAGGTCTGATTCTATAACCTGATATAAACCTGCTTTCCCCCCATAAACATATGAGCAACGTGTGTCCATACAGTGATGATGACTGAGATCACATCAGTAACCTTCTCTGATCTTAGCTGCACCAAACTGGCAGTTGTCTACATGTGGAAAGCCTGGAAAGACTCTAATATGTGGGACTGTATGAAATACTATGACCGAATATTGGGTTAGTGAGAAGGAGAAATAGAAAATACTTTATCCCCAGAACCTGAGAACACGGACTCACGACCGACCAGACCCTTTGGCCCATCACACATCACACAGGGGACGGAGAGAGCCGTCAGGACCAACCACAGGCAGGACAGAGCCCAAGTCGTAATTTCATTATAGCTGAAGCAATCACTAAAATGTGGACAAATGAAGCCAAAATCCAGTAGAAGGAAGGAAATAATAAAAAAAAAAAATTGGAATAGAAATAAAGAAAGCTAAGTGAAAAAGATATTTCAAATGAGCTACATAAGACGTGCTGGTAATGGGAAAAAAAAAGTAGAAAAATCTATAATCTCACTTAGAAAAATGATAGATAACTCTAATAACGAGAATCAGAAGTGACCGAGAAGGTACTAAACATCTCAATATACAGAGCATCCTGCTGTTCACTGTCAAGTGCTTGTGCAACAGATTGGAAAAACATGAAGAAATAAACAAAATCTTAGAATCATACAACCTTCTAAGATGGAATCAAGAAGCATGTAGACCAAGTGGTATTATTTCAATGGACGAACCAAGACAAGTCATCCATGCAATTCCCCATTTTGCCAGGGGAAATACAAAATCACGGGATCAGATCAACAGCTGCAGAGAAGGCGACTGACAAGACTCACACCCATTTATGATAAGATCTCTCAGTGAGACGAGGCTGGAGTAACACACCCCACAGGATAAAGACCATGTGCCCAACCCCAGCAGCATCACTATCTGTGGGGAGAGACTGAATCTTTTCCTCCTGGGCAGTCCCTGACAGGGACGTCCACTGATCCTCACTGCTCAGCCTCCTGCTGGGAGAGACATGAAAGGATCCATGTGGGAACAGCAACGGTAAAGCTGCCGCTGTTGGCGCAGATCTGGTAATATACATAGAGAACCCATAGGGCAACCTTGAAAGGTTAGAAACAGATATCAGTGTAGTAAAGTGCAGGCCCCAGACCATCGTATGTCTGTGTGTGAGGTGTGTGTTAAGGGACTTGGGAGATTGTTCACTGAGTTGGTGGCTTTCTTGTTAATTTTTTAGAATTTGGATTTACTGTTCACAAGAGATTTTTCTCACATATACTGATAATCATCTCTAAGGCTCTTGTTTCCATTATTATTTACACGCAATTTTCTTTAGCAGATTTATAGTTTTCATTTATCCAGTGTAGAAAACATTTTTTTTGATTTGTGCTTTTTTGTTGCACCACAACAAGGTCATTTGCACTCAGGAAATCAGTGTTTTCTCCTGTGTAAAGGTCCATGTATCATCCTTCCATGTTACATTCATTTCCTGATGCATTTTTCTAAATTTGTGACAGCTGCTGGTCTGCTGTGAGTAACTTTTTCTGCAGGACAAATTCAGTTGTCTCTGCTCCATTGTCTCGTGTTTGCTCCTAAAAACATGAGAATGTGCATTTACATGGGTCTGTTCCTAGCGTTGTTCTCTGTCCTGTGGCCGGTTCCCTGCTCTCTCCTCAGCCCACGTCATCCTCATCACTAGCCTGGGGCAGGTGGGGCTGGGAAGGGCGGGAGCTCCAGCTTGTTCTCCTCCGTGTGTGTGACCTGAGCCCTGGTCTCTCACGTGGCTCTGGGCGAGTTTGTCTCCATCCCCTGAGGAGACGCTGGAGTTTCATTAGCTGAGCATCAAATCCACAGTTCTCTGGGTAAGCTCCTCATGGGAACATCAGTCACTCTCCATCCCTGAATGTGGGACCCTCCGTGTGTGGGGTCTTCGGTTGATCTCATCTTCAGAGTGTCCTTGCTGTCAGCGCACAGCTCTTATGCATCTGTGAGATTCAAACCTGGGTAATTTCTTTTTGAGTTTGCTAAAGTAAATAGTATTTGTAATTTTTGTTTTCATATCGACTTATCTAGGAATGTTTGCAAGACAATTTACTTTTGAAAATTAGCTTTGTATATTCAACTTGCTGCAATGGCTTATTATCACAGTGAAGTATTTACGTTTTCCGTGTATTTGTTCATGTGAACAAAGACAGTTTTATTTCATGTCCCAGTCTGTGTTCTCTTCCCTTTAGTTGTATTATTGCATTAACTCACAGAGTAGCTCAATTCTGGAATGAAAGACGGGAGGGACCAGGCTCCCTCCTGCCCGAGTGAGATATTTCTGGGTTGTCACCAGTTAGTTAAAATCTCCCTGTGGGTGTTTTGTAGCTTTTATGTGCTGATGTGAGGAGCTCAAGTCGTATTTCAGTTGACCAGAAGTTACTTGATGAAGAGTAGGTGTCAGATTTTCTCGAGTATTATTTTACTCTGTTTATTTTGAAAAGCAAGTTTCATAATATCAACATTATTGTCCTCGGGTAACACCTGCTCACACATCATGTCTCTCAGCTCCATAAATTAACTTGTAAACATCAGGAAGGAAATCCCAGCTCCCTGGGGTCTCCTGAGCCTAGAGTCCTGATCTGCTCACTGTGGTCCCAGCGCCCCCTGCTGGTCCTGGGCGTCACCAGCCCGACCTGTCCCTGCAGGTTTGTGTCTGGGCTCCCCCCTGCTCCCCGCACTGTGTCTCTCGCACAGTAATACACGGCCGTGTCCTCGGGGCTCAGGCGGTTCATTTGCAGATACACCGAGTTCTGGGCGTTGTCTCTGGAGATGGTGAATCGGCCCTTCACGGAGTCTGCATAGTATGTACCACTACCATCATAATAAATTCGTGCAACCCACTGCAGCCCCTTCCCTGGGGCCTGGCGGACCCAGTTCATGTTGTAGCTGCTGAAGGTGAATCCCGAGGCTGCACAGGAGAGTCTGAGAGACCCCCCAGGCTGCACCAAGTCTCCCCCAGACTCCACCAGCTGCTCCGCACCCTGGACACCTGCAGACACAGACACAGCCTGTCAGGACACGGCTCTCAGCCACCGCTTCTCCCTCCTGTCCCCTCCCCCTCAGGGTCTCCTGCTCCCCAGGAATCACCTCCCAGAAGAGCCCCAAGGAGCAGCAAGCTCAGCCCATGCTCCATGGCAAGTGTCCGCGTCTGTCCTGACCGAGTGGTCCCTGGTCCCGGCTGGCTCCTGTGCAGAGCTGCAGGGTGGGCCGGGCTGGTTTTCTGCAGCAGGGGACGGCCCTATTTGCATGTGTCCCGCTATATAGCAGGCTCTGGCTGGGTCTGGGGACAGAGGAGCCGGGAGGGGCCTGGGACTTTGGGTCCTGACAGCATCATCAGCGTGTCCCTTCTCAGGTGACAGAGTTGGGGGTACACTGAGTCCCTGTGGTTTGTGGGGATGCAGGCCCTGGTGCTCGTCCTCACAGTGCACTGTGGGTACTTCTTGTCTGACATCTTTTTAGCTTTTAATATCAGTCATTTCTCAGATGTTCATGTGCACATCTATTCCCTATTCAATAGGGACCTTTTCATTTACTGATAGTTTCTTTTACTGTATAGAAGCATTTTTATATATATAATCCCAGTTTTTACATTTATTTTCCTTCCTTTGCCATTGCAGCCCAGTCCACAGAGATATCACGGAAGCCAGATCCAGAGGTTATGCTCCTTTTCTTTGTCCATGTTGATTTGGCCGTTTTTATGTAGCTTAATTTGGGAAATCCCCTGACTGCCCAGAGACACAAGAGTGAATCAGAAATATGAGCGTGTTTTGCATGGACACTGGTCACTTACAACAAAGAATGAATCTTGCCTTTTGCAACAATGTGGCTGGGACTGCAGAGTATTCATAGTTTTTATTTAACTGATGTATAAAATTACTTCTTGAACTATCACCTTTATGTTCTATCACGTCAAGGTCAAGTCCGCACAAGAAAATAAGTGCTTTCTCCTGTTTTGACGGGCAGTGCCACATCCTCTCATCTTACATACGTGCCCACCAGGCATTTTGATTTAAGTTGTGACAGCTGCTTGTCTACCCTGATTATTTTTTTGCAGGAGCAAATTCAGTTGTCCCTCTTCTCCTTGAGAAAACTGTGACATTTCCATTGTGTTGTGTTTACTCCTAAAAAGATAAATCGATGCATTTACACGGGTCAGTCCCTGGGCCCTTCTCTGTCCTGTGCGGGTTCCCTGCTCTCCCCTCAGCCCACGTCGTCCTCATCACGAGCCTGGGGCAGGCGGGGCTGGGCAGGGCGGGAGCTCCAGCTTGTTCTCCTCTGTGTGTGTGACCTGGGCCCTGGTCTCTCACGTGGCTCTGGGGCGAGTCTGTCTCCATCCCCCGAGGAGACGCTGGAGTTTTATTGGCTGAGCGTGAAATCCAGAGTTCCTCTGGGGACGCTCCTCATGTGAACAACAGTCACTCCCCATCCCCTAGTGTGGGACCCTCCGTGTTTGGGGTCTTTGGTTGATCTCATTCTCAGTGTCCTTGCTGTCAGAGCACAGCTCTTATGCATCATGTGAGATTCAAACCTGGGTAATTTCTTTTTGAGTTTGCTAAAGTAAATAGTATTTGTAATTTTTGTTTTCATGTCGACTTATCTAGGAATGTTTGCAAGACAATTTACTTTTGAAAATTAGCTTTGTATATTCAACTTGCTGCAATGGCTTATTATCGCAGTGAAGTATTTACGTTTTCCATGTACTTGTTCATGTGAACAAAGACAGTTTTATTTCTTGTCCCAGTTTGTGTTCTCTTCCCTTTAGTTGTGTTATTGCATTAGCTCACAGAGCAGTTCAATTCGGGAATGAAAGACGGAAGGGACCAGGCTCCCTCCTGCCTGAGTGAGATATTTCTGAGTTGTAACGAGTGAGTGAAAATCTCCCTGTCTGTGTTTTGTAGGTTTTATGTGCCTATGTGAGGAGCTTAAGTCGTATTTCAGTTGACCAGAAGTTACTTGATGAAGAGTAGGTGTCAGATTTTCTCCAGTATTGTTTTACTCTGTTTATTTTGAAACGCAAGTTTCATAATATCAACATTATTGTCCCTGGGTAACACCTGCTCACGCATCAGGTCTCTCAGCTCCATAAATTAACTTGTAAACATCAGGAAGGAAATCCCAGCTCCCTGGGGTCTCCTGAGCCCTGGAGTCCTGATCTGCTCACTGTGGTCCCAGCGCCCCCTGCTGGTCCTGGGCGTCCCCAGCCCGACCTGTCCCTGCAGGTTTGTGTCTGGGCTCCCCCCTGCTCCCCGCACTGTGTCTCCCACACAATAATACACGGCTGTGTCCTCTGGGCTCAGGCTGGTCATTTGCAGATACAGCGAGTTCTGGGCGTTGTCTCTGGTGATGGTGAATCGGCCCTACACAGAGTCTGCATAGTTTGTGCTTCCACCATTAGTATTGGTCCAGGCAACCCACTGCAGCCCCTTCCCTGGGGCCTGGCGGACCCAGCTAATATCATAGTTTCTGAAGGTGAATCCAGAGGCTACACAGGAGAGACTGAGAGACCCCCCAGGCTGCACCAAGTCTCCCCCAGACTCTACCAGCTGCGCCGCACCCTGGACACCTGCAGACACACACACAGCCCGTCAGGAGATGGCTCTGGGCCACCGCTTCTCCCTCCCGCCCCCTCTCCCTCAGGGTCTCCTGCTCCCCAGGAATCACCTCCCAGAAGAGCCCCGAGGAGCAGCCACCTCAGCCCACGCTCCATGGCGAGTGTCCGCGTCAGTCCTGACCGAGTGGCCCCTGGTCCCGGCTGGCTCCTGTGCAGAGCTGCAGGGCGGGCCGGGCTGGTTTTCTGCAGCAGGGGTCGGCCCTATTTGCATGTGTCCTGCTATAAAGCAGGCTCTGGCTGGGTCTGGCGACTTTGGGGTCCTGACAGCATCATCAGCATGCCCCTTTTCAGGTGACAGAGCTGGGGGACACTGAACACCTGTGGTTTGTGGGGACACAGGCCTAGGTGCTTGTGCTCACAAGCCCACCCTGATGTGTTCATGCCTCAGCTCTTTACATTCTGCATCAGCCCTTTGTCAGGTATGTTAGGTTCAGGTGTTTTCTGCCATTGTGTGGGTGTCTTTTTGCTAAATTGATATTTCTTTCTCTGTACAGAGGCTTTTGAGCTTGATATAACCCCGTTTCTTTCTATTTATTTTTACTCCCCTGCCACCTCTCAGCTGTCCTCATGACATGCCAAGGACTGTGCCGGGTATGTGAACATTTACTGTGTCTGTGAACCACATAGCCTGTTCACACGTGTAGGTGCTGAATGAGATCCATGCCCAAGGACAGCGGAGTAGTTCATAAAGTTGAGGTGTTTTTATAAAATGGCATATTATCTATCCGAAAAAAGTATGAATGCTGTAATTTGCAGCACCTGTATAGAACTGTGGGGGATGATAGTAGAGTAATATGACAGAGACAGACAAATGCTGGATGGTCTTACTTAAATGTGGATTTTAGAAAAAGATAGCAAAGCATCACTCAACACAAAGCCTAGATAAACACTTGACATCTGACTGCATATCTGAGGCCAAGGAAGCGGGAGGGTGGTGGGGAAATGGGGCTGAGGAGGGAGGGGGCCAGGTAACGTGGTGTGGGGGTTGCTGGGGCCCTGGTGCAGGGCAGGGTGTGAAAGGACACGTTTTTAGAGGTTTAAACCTATAACCTGTGAGCATATACAGAGACATAAACCTGCTTTTCCTCCATAGGCAAATGTGTTTCAATACCCTGATGATGACTGAGATCATATCAATAAACTTCTCTGATCACAATTGCACCAAACTGGCAGTTATGCACAACTGGAAGCCTGAAAATTCTTTGACATGTGGAAAACTGCAAATCAGTGTGACCAACTGCTGGGTTAGTGAAAAGGTTCAATAAGAATATACATTATACCCAGAGCCTGAGAACACGGACTCACGACTGACCAGAACCTGTGGGCCCATCACACACCACACAGGGGACGGACAGAGCCGGCAGGACCAACCGCAGGCAGGACAGAGCCCATATAAATAATCTCTCATTATAGCTGAAGCAATCACTAAAATGTGGACAAATGAAGCCAAAATCCAGGAAAAGGAAGAAATAATAAAAATATTAGAACAGGAATAAAGGAAGCTCAGGTGAAAAAGATAATTCAAATGAGCCATATAAGAAGTGCTAGTAATGGAAAAACTGAAGAAAGTAGAAAAATCTATATTCTCAGAGTAATGTTAGAAAAGTAATAAATAGAATAAGAAATTACTGAGAAGTTACACTAAATATCCCAATATACAGGGGATCCTATTTTTCACTGTGATGTGCTTGTGCCAACAGGTTGAAAAACATGAAGAAATAGAAAAAATCTTAGAATCGTACACCCTGTAAGAGGGAACGAAGAATTAGGACCAAGTAGTATAATTTCAATGGATAAACAAAGACAAGTCATCCATGTTAGTCCCTGTTTCCCCAGGGGAAAGATAAAATCATGAGATCAGACCAAAAGTGGCAGAGAAGACAACTGACAAGACTCACACCCATTTATGATAAAATCTCACTGACAAGACTCACACCCATTTATGATAAAATCTCACAGTGAGACGAGGCTGGAGTAACACACCCCACAGGATAAAGACCATGTGCCCAACCCCCAACAGCATCACTGTAGGTGGGGAGAGACTGAAGCTTTTCCTCATGGTCAGGACCCTGATGGGGACGTCCACTGCTCCACACTGCTCAGCGTCCTGCAGGGAGAGAGACGTGAAAGGATCCACGTGTGAACAGCAACAGTAAAGCTGCCGCTATTAGAGCAGATCCGGTAATATACATAGAGAACACAAAAGGCCCCACTTAGAATGTTAGAAACAGAAATCAGTGTAGTAAAGCGAGACCCCAGAATCCTCCTGTGTCTGTGCGTGACGTCTGTTTTAGGGGACTTGGGACATTCTTTACTGGGTTGGTGGCTTTCGCGTTAATTTTTTAGAATTCGCATTTATTTTTCATAACAGATTTTTCTCACATACACTGATTATCATCTGTAAGGCTGTTGTTTCCATTATTATTTTCACACAATTTGCTGTAGCAAATTTATACTTTTCATTTAACGAGTGTAGTAACAATTTTTTCTTGATTTGTGCTTTTTTGTTGCACAACATCAAGGTCATGTGCACTCTCAGGAAATCAGTGTTTTCTCCTGTGTAAAGATCCATGTATCATCCTTCCATATTACAGTCGTTTCCCAATGCATTTTTCTAAATTTGTGACAGCTGCTGGTCGGCCCTGAGTAACTTTTTCTGTAGGTGCAAATCTAGTTGTCCCATCACCTTTCCTTGAGAAGACTGTCTGTGATCCATTGTGTTGTGTTTGCTCCTTAAATACTTAAGAATGTACATTTATGAGGCAGTTCCTGGCCTTGTTCTCTGTCCCTTTGACCCAGTTCCCTGCGCTCTCCTCAGCCCACGTCGTCCTCATCACGAGCCTGCGGCAGGTGGAGGTGGCCAGGGCCGTAGCTCCAGCTTGTTCTTCCTCAGGGTGTCTGACCTGGGTTCTGGTCTCCATGTGGCTCTGGGCCGAGTTTGTTCCCATCTCCTGGAGGAGAAGTTGGAGTTGTATTAGCTGTGCACTGAATCAGGTCTCTGGGAAGCATCACGTGTTAACAACAGTTACTCTCCCATCGGTGAGTGTGGGATGCCTCTGTGTGTGGGTCTTTGGGTTGATATCATTTTCAGAGTTTCCTAGATTTCATCGAGCAGCTCTTACGCAACATATAAAATTCAATCCTAAGTATTTTCTCTGAGCTTGCTCATGTAAGTAGTATTTTTTTTTAATTTTCATATTAACTTATCTAGGAAGTTTGCAAGAAAATTACTTTTGAATATTAACCCTGTATTTAAACTAGCTACAATTGTTTATTGTAACAGTGAAGCACTTTGCATTTTCTATAGAGGTTCACGTCACCTGTGAACAAAGACAGTTTTATTTCTATGCCCCAGTCTATGTTCTCTTTCCTGTAGTTGTTTTATTGCATCAGCTCAGACAACAGCACAATTCTCAATTTCAAGACAGAAGGGACCAAGCTCCTTCCTACCGGAGTAGAGATATTTCTGTTTGTCACGATTCAGTGAGTTCTAGCTGTCGGTGTTTTGCAGGTTTTAAGTAACAAAATGAGGAGTTCAAGTTTGTTTTCATGCTACAGGAGGCTGTGTCTACAAGAGAAGGTTTTGGATTTTCTCTGATATTGTCTTAGCCTATAATAAAAAAATGTTTCACAATGTCAAAATACATTGTCCCTGACTCAGATCTGCTCACACACTCAGTGCCTCTCATTTTGCATGAATTAACTCTACAAACACCAGTAAGGAAATCCCTGCTCCCTGGGGTCTCCTGACCTGGAGTTCTGATCTGCTCACTGAGGTCCCAGCGCCCCCTGCTGGTCCTGGGCGTCCCCAGCCATGCCCTGTCCCTGCAGATTTGTGTCTGGGCTCCCCCCTGCTCCCCGCACTGTGTCTCACACAGTAATACATGGCCATGTCCTCGGGGCTCAGGTGGTTCATTTGCAGATACAGCGAGTTCTGGGCGTTGTCTCTGGAGATGGTGAATCGGCCCTTCACCGAGTCTGCATAGCTTGTGCCACCACCAGTATTAATGTGTGCAACCCACTGCAGCCCCTTCCCTTGGGCCTGGCGGACCCAGTCCATGTAGTGGCTGCTGAAGGTGAATCCTGAGGCTGCACAAGAGAGTCTGAGAGAACCCCCAGGCTGCACCAAGTCTCCCCCAGACTCCACCAGCTGCTCCGCACCCTGGACACCTGCAGACACAGACACAGCCTGTCAGGACACGGCTCTCGGCCACCGCTTCTCCCTCCTGCCCCCTCCCCCTTAGGGTCTCCTGCTCCCCAGGAATCACCTCCAAGAAGAGCCCCAAGGAGCAGCCAGCTCAGCCCACGCTCCATGGCGAGTGCCCGCGTCAGTCCTGCCCCAGTGGCCCCTGGTCTCGGCTGGCTCCTGTGCAGAGCTGCAGGGTGGTCCAGGCTGGTTTTCTGCAGCAGGGGACGGCGCTATTTGCATGTGCCCCACTATATAGCAGGTTCTGGCTGGGGCTGGGGACAGAGGAGCCGGGAGGGTCCTGGGACTTTGGGTCCTGAGAGCGTCATCAGCATGTCCCTTATCAGGTGACAGAGCTGGGGGACACTGAGCCCCTGTGGTTTGGGGGATGCTGGCCCAGGTCCTTGTGCTCACAAGTGCACTGTGGGATCTTCTTGCCTGAGATATTTACGTTGTGGATCAGCCCTTTGTCAGGTTGTTATGTTTAGTTATTTTCTCCCATTCTCTGGGTGTCTTTTTGTTATGTTGATATCTTCTATTTCTGTACAGAAGCTTTTGAGCTTGATATGACCCCATTCCTTTCTATTTATTATTTATTTATTTTTTTAAGATTTATTTATTTATACATACAGCTGGGATACAGGCCAGAGGGTTGGGGCAGCGAGAGGGTTCACCAGAGACAGAGCGGGGAGCAGAACAGGCAGATCAGAAATACACTGCTGAGGGGAGCAGCGGGCGAGGCAGGAGAGGTCTGCCGCACCATGTGGGAATCTCCCTGCCCGGGTGTTGAACTCACATCGCGAGCTGCCGACAGCTCCACAGCGCAGCGCTCAACCACTACGCCACCAGGGAGGCCCCCCTTTCTATTTATTTTCACTCTTCTGCCAGAGGAGGGCCATCCCATGACATCAGGAGGCCAGTTCCAGGTGTGTGAATGTTTACTGTGTCCGTCAACCTGGTAGCCCCTTTCACACTTGTAGATGCTGAAGGAGACGAATATCCAAGGACAGGAGCAGTTCATAAAATCAAGGTGATTTTATGCAATGGCATATTATCTACCTAAAGAAGTATGAATGCTGTAATTTGCAACCCCTGGTTAGACCTGTGGGGGGTGATATCAGAAATATGACAGGGAGACTGACAAATGCTGATGGTCTTACTTACATGTGGACTATAGAAAAATGTAACAAAGCATCACTCAATACCAAATCCAGATAAACACTTGACATCTGAGTGCATAACTGAGGCCAAGGAAGGGGGAGGGTGGTGGGGAAATGGAGATGAGCAGGGAGGGACCCAGCGAATGCGGTGGGGTTGCTGGGATACCGGTGCTAGGCATAGTGTGAAAGGACATCTTTTTAGAGGTTTGAACCTATAACCTGTGAGCAGACACAGAGTTATAAACCTGCTTTTCCTCCATAAGCAAATGTTTGTCAATACCGTAATGATGACTGAGATCAGATCAATGATCTTCTCTGATCACAATTGTACCAAACTGGCAATTATGGACACATGGGAAGCCTGAAAAATCTTTATGTGGAACTGTGCAAATGGCCTCACAACTGACCAGAACCTTTAGGCCCATCACACAGCAAACAGGATGGACAGAGCCTTCAGGAACCAATCACGGGCAGGAAAGAGCCCAAGTCAATAATCTCTCATTATAGCCAAAGCAATAACTAAAATGTGGACGAATGAAGCCAAAATTGATTAGAAGGAAGGAAATAATGAAAATATTGGAATAGAAATAAATGAAGCTCATGTGCAAAAAGATATTTCAAATGAGCTTTATAAATAGTGCTGATAACAGAAAAATATAAAGTAGAAAAATCTTTACTCTCACTTAGAAAAATGATAGGAAACTCTAATAAATACGAACAGAAATGAGTGAGAAGGGACACTAAACAACTTCATATACAGAGGATCCAGCTGTTCACTGTGATGTGCAACAGATTGGAAAAACATGCAGAAATGGATCAAACCTTAGAATCATACCAACTTCCAAGCTGGAATCAAGAATTAGGACCAAGTGGCATTTATTCTGATGGATGAACTCAGACAAGTCATCCATGGAATTCCCCATTTCCCCAGGGCAAAGATAAAATCACAGGATCAGACAGCTGCAGAGAAGGCCAGTGACTAGACTCACACCCATTTATGATAAAATGCCACAGTGAGACGAGGCTGGAGTAAAACACCCCACAGGATAAAGACCATGTGCCCAACCCCAGCAGCGTCATTGTAGGTGGAGAGACTGAAGCTTTTCTTCTGGGTAGGACCCTGACAGGAACATCCACTGCTCCTCACTGCTCAGCGTCCTGCAGGGAGAGACGTGAAAGGACCCACATGTGAACAGCAACAGTAAAGCTGCCGCTGTTGGAATAGATCTGGTA
>PVIJ01021133.1:0-19210 GCA_004024925.1 Scalopus aquaticus | reverse complement strand
CCCCCCTTAGGTCCCTCCAGTCCTGGCTTATATCCTCTCCCAGAGTACCATCCACAAGTCTGATTGGATCATGTTCAATCCTGGAGCTGATTGGACCAACCTATCAGTTCCTAGCACCTGATTGGTCCATTAAAACAGCAGTTACTGGGCAGGAGCAACTGCCATAACTGACTCTGGAGCAGCAGGATAAGAGACCCCACGGCTCTGCAGGCACCCACTGCTAAGGCAGCTTGGTTCCGGTAACAAAATCACAGGAGATTAAGGGTCAGCATGGAAGACCCTCATTGCCCTTCAGAGACGCTGCCTACTGTGGACGTGCTCCTTTTGGCCTGACTTACTCAGAGCTCTCAATAACAGGAAGCTTAAAGCTCCCACCTTCCTCTCCTCCCTAAGTCCCCTGTGAGGCCAGTATACCCACCTTCAAATCAGAACCCAATATCTTGACAGATAGGCTTTTCTGAAAGCTGTAGATCATGCTAGAGAACAATTTTAGCAACCTCCCCATCTGCACATTTAAAAGCATTCAAAGAAGTAAACTTACAGCCTCAAACGCAAACCATTTCCTACTTTTCAATCTTTGCAAATAGTAATATATACGCTCATAAACAGTATTCCGGCAGTGATCCTGAGCAGAGGTTAGGTTACTGTGAAGTGTTGTGGTAAGGAATGGCTGGTGATTGAGTATTTTCCACAACAACCCCTGCCACCCTGACATTCTTGATAAAGATTCTAGAATGCTTAGAGAACTTAAAGCAAAGGAGAAATATTTTTAAAACACATGTACCTCATGACTGTGTCCACAGATGAAGCAGAGGAGTGTCCTAGAACTTTTTTACTTCATTTCTTGAGAGCTTCCAGAAAGAAATCACACCTCCCTTTGAATTAAAAAAAAAAATGTTTATTGCAATGTTACATGGGAGAGTGCATATTCTTTTTTGAATTTTCTTCTTTTGTTGCTTTTCATATTAAAAGAATATTAGGATCCAGAACAGTAGTGTTTTTAAGTTTTAGCATTTAAGTCCAAGTCAAGGTACTTTCTTCCTTCTCCCTCCCTCTCCTTAGGTATTCTGGTTCTTAACAACACTCTATACTCCTATTTTTCTTTCCAGAAGTGAGGAGATACTGTGTGGGTATCATATACACTAGTCTTACTACACACAAGATTGCTAATATGTCAGATCTTCTGTCTTGTCTTATGTAATCAAAATTCATGCTCCCTTTGTGACTTGAACAAATTTTTTCTCCTAGTAATACATAAGAAGCACTATGGCTAGTACTATAGACATTTCAATCTGCACTCTACCTACATTCCTTCTCAAACAATTTCCTTTCCGTCTTTACTTTCGCTCTCTGGGTGCCATCCTTTTGCCCGCTGACATGGCCACCTTGAGATAGCATTTCTCAGACACTAGTTTTACCAGTGGCTTCAAAGATGGCCTTAGAAACATAAAATTCTGCAAACAAGTTTCTGCAACATTGGATTTAAAAACTGATCCAGGTTTCACTACTGCAGAGCTCCCTGGGATCCTGGCATACGCCACATGCAGGCCTGCTGTTCAGAGGCAGATGCAGAAGGCCAGGTTTCTGAACCTATTAACCACCAGGTGCTTTTATGGGAACTGTCTCAAGGGAGTACATACAGTTCTGCAGAAAATCCTTTAGGGAATTCTTAAAACAATGCTCACAGCAGTCACAACAACCTAAAGACTCAAGCTTGATAGCTTACCTATGCATGGAGGTGAGGATACTGGGGAATAATCCTGGTGTGTAGGTGTATCTGAATGTCCAGGCCTGGGTTCAACTTTCTGAGAGAATTTGAGAGCCCTCTTGTCCTCATGTCACCTTGTCTGATTCTTTTCACACTGCAGATCTTTCTCGGTGAACAATAGCTCTTAAAGCTTATTCTGAGTAAAGTTACGCTGACAGTATGGTTAATTCTAGATGTTGACTTGTGTTTCCATTAATTAAGTTTACTGGGTGGTTTTTCAATTTCATCTAGAACCTCTGTTGATTGTTTGTCCCAAGATGCCAGAGCTATAGAATTGTCAAGAGTGCCAACTCTTAGGCCACACTGCCAGTTCTGCCAGTGGAAAGCTCTATGATCTTGGGCAAGATTTTAAGCTGGTTTATGCCTCAGATCCTTAATCTATAAAATTGTTCCTATGTCAGAAGTTGTCCTAGGGCAGAAATGAGTAAACACAAACACCTACCAGCAATGTTGGATACATAGCACAGTGTTTGACCCAGTGACAATACTGGCTATTGTGATTTATAATTATTTTATTACAGGGAAACAAAGTATGTTATTTTTTATAATGGGATTTACTTCCATGTCCCCAAAGATGGTTGATGCTTAAATGATCTAAAATGGATGAACCAGTTCAAAAAATTCATTTTGTCTTTCTTAGCCTTGCAATGGTTAATTGGAGCAGAAAGGTGGAATGCTCACAATCCTTTTTTATTCAGCCAATAAGCAGTAGTTACCCTGGGACTCCGCATAGTCCCAACTGAAGTATGTTAGAAAATACCAGAATTTCCAGGTTACTTATTGAGATAAAATACATTTTAAAAAAGACCACAACGTTTTTCAGAGGAACAGTGTAGCAGTCTAAAGTGTTTGCAACTTGGGTCTTCTCATTCTGAATTCATAGCACTTTTGTTCACTTACTAATTAATTTTGGAGAGGCTGAAGGACAGGTTTCTTTCAGATCTAACTATAATTAGAGTGTGTTTCCTGAAAATTATTGATTATGCAAGGAATCTAGTAGAAAGAAACAAGTTAGAGGCAATGGGGCCTCCCTGGTGGCGCAGCGGTTGAGTGCTGCGCTGTGGAGCTGCCGGCAGGGCAGCACACGTTGCGAGTTCGACACCCAGCCAGGGAGAATCCCACATGGCGAGGCAGACCTCTCCTGCCTTGCCCACTGCTCCCTCAGCAGTGTACTTCTGATTTGCCTGTTCTGCCCCCCACTCTGTCTCTGGTGAACCCTCTCGCCACCCCATGCCTCTGGCCTGCACCCCAGCTTGTATGTATAAATAAATAAATCTTTAAAAAAAAAAAACAAGTTAGAGGCAATGTCGTTTGGAATAAAACCTTAAACTACTACTAATCTTTCTTATCCCAGGTAAACAGTCTCACTCAGGAGATCTTTCTTAGCTTCTAAACTAAAAAGGCTTAGCATCCTCTGTGGACTAAAAAAAAAAAAAATAAAAAAATAAGAAAAGGCAGCTTTTTTAATGATACTTTTTCTTTCTGCAAATTTATTGTAACACAGTGCTTTTTATTAGAGCAGGACACTGTGATTCCACTTGTTAGAAAATTGCTCTGAGAAATTTGCAAATTGACAAAATCTGAGATACTGCATATGGAACCTCATCAGATTTGTGTCTTTGTGCACAACCTGTTCAACCACACACAGCGGCCCTTGATCCTGCATTTTCCCATGGGCAACTCTCATCATACTTATAATGGCCTGTTTAATGTCTCGCCAGGTCATTCAACCGAGACCCAGGAATCTTGGGACTGTGTATGTATCATTGCCTGCCATCTACTCTCTCCAGGAGAGTAGGAAAATCATACAATACAACTTTGTAGGACTGGTTTGAACTTGAATTTTAATAAAATAAGAATAGGATGTTTTAGGATGTTCTGTTCTAGAGTGTTGGAGAAGAAAAACACTTGCTTAAAAGATTTCAATTGTGATGAAGCTCAATGGTTAAACATTTCATTGCAAGGAATTTGTGAATATTCACCCTTGTAAATATTTAAAGGGTTTGTAAGCCTGTCCTTAGGGGATAGACTGTTTGTGCATCTGCAAAGTGTGTTCTTACACTAAATGTTTTACTTATTCTGTTCTTCTTCTGTTCTTCTTCTTTTCTGTTCTTCTTCTGTTATGCCTAAACTTTGAAAGATGATTAATGAAGATATCAAAGAATTGAAGCCATATAGAATTAAGGATGTTCATGGTAGCATAAAATTAGCTTGTGTAGGGGGTGGCTAGGGAGTGTGATACAAAGGAAGATTCTTAGAGGGGCAAGGGGTGGGGGAAGGAGAGTGGAAGAAATAGAACTAAAAAAGGGTATTTTTTAGTTCTGTGCCTGTAAGTGTACTGATTTGAAGTAATTAGAAAAGAGTTCAGTTTTCCCCAGTTAAATTCAGGCAATATTTTATAAATAGCTAAAGGCAAGAAACTAAAATGGAATGAGCATTCACTACACCAGATAAAGTATAAGATCATAAACCTGTTATTTTGATACTTAATTTTTGCCCAGTTAAATAGAAGTGATAAATATATTAAATTTGAGGTAAAGTATATGAGAGCAAACACTTGGAATTTCACATAGAATGATAAAATTAATAGCAACAAGGTCTCCTTGATCATGGAATAATTTCCAAAGAGAAATAGTCATTCTGTTACTGGCAAATTTAGAAGAAGATTGGAGCGCTAAGAAATACTGAGCTAAGTACAGAGAAAACGAGGAGAGAATGAGACATATGACTAATAAGGCTTTTCGATCTCTCATTTTCCCTAACATGCTAGCTTTTGCGCAAATTGAAATTCATGATGTGGAATATATGTTGTTTATGTATTTCTGTTGTGCTCTTAGGAAGCTGTCAATTGAATGTATCTGTAACCCATTAGACGATGGTCACAGTGTAGCCAGAAAGCCCTGGTGAGGCCTTTTGGAATTCCAAAGAAGTCATCTCGAGCAGAAACTTTGGTCTCCAAGATTTTTATTAGAAACAAATGAAAGGAAATATAAACAGACCAATTTGCGAATGACCTGTAGCATTACACAGACCTCCTAGAAGCTCAGATTCCCTCACCCCTTGGGAGCAGCGTGCTTAATGCCAGCCTGGATGAATCACTGGTGCTCTCAACCCCACAGGCTGCCAGTGATAGTGGCACTTCACAGGATGTTTGTTTTAATGTTTAAAATATGCAGGAAATTTCCCTTTTCTTAGTGGCTTGCTGGGTTGTCTGCTTTAGCATATTTGTCCCAAACCAGCCTAAATAAAGTGTGTGGAATAAAACTCATCTCTCACTTTATGACTACTCATGCACTCTCAACTGGAAGCATTCCTCAAACCTATCCTTATGTTTTGAGAACATCACAAAATATTTCCAGAGAGACTGCTGATGAAGTAATGTACTGCAAGTTTGTCAATGACAGCATTTTTAAAACTTTTTTGGGGAATCCTTTCAAGTTTAATCAGTGATGTGTATCAAGAAAAATGTAGAAAAGAAAGATTATTCTTAATCCAGGTAAATTTCATCATTTGAAATTGTGGAAATTACCTATGGATATTTTCTTTACTATCTCCAATAAATGAAAATAGCAATTTCTTCATATTAACTCAAATCACTTGATACTTACTCCTAGTAGGACAACTTTTCTATCTGTGGAGAAACACTTTTCAAACTGTCATATCCTCAGGTTTTCAAATCCTAACTCCATGTGGATTTTATCGTAACTGACATATTCCCCCCGCCACAATTCTACAACTAATGGGGAATGATCCACATGGAGGAGTCAGTGCCTCAATACCCCTTGAGTTTATTGAGTCTGAGAGCACGCTCAGTGCATCCACTGTTGGAATCTTGATTGTGATGGACATGAAAGTGCTTTTGTGGTTTGCTTTTTAGCAGTGCAATTCAGTTGCCATTACAAGCGGTCAGAAACCACAAGCCAGATATTTACATATGATGATCTGTTTGTGGCATTTTTATCTAAGTGTGTTCTTTTCAAGTTCAGAGGTTCTTGTTTTAATAAGGAGAGTTTCCTTTACTTTTTGGTCCTCTCTTTTCCTATATTACAGACGTATGCCCTAGTTTCTCTTCAGATCATAGAGATTAAATAATAAGTTGAAGGTCCAGGGAGCAAAATGAATGAAACTTTCATGTGCAGACAAGATCAGAGTTCATAGACCAGTGGCCTGTAGACAGGTCTGGCCATCCTGGATTGAGTGTTTTGTTTGGAGTCAAATAATAGATTTAAAGAATACTAATTAATTTACCGTGTTTAAAATTGGGACCATGACATGTAAAAACTTGTTTTTAAATTAAAGAATCAGCTTTGGCCACAGTAGACTGCAGGAGGCTAGGTCTGAATTACAGCCACCACCTTTCACTGATAGTGTATGCTCCAGGTTACCTGCCCACCACACGTTGTTTCCCAGTCCACTACCCTCCTTATTTTCCCTTCTTTGGACAATTGCCTCGCTAGCACCTATAGGCACTGGGTTTGTAACCTGTGGACCAAAGGTTTTTTCTTTTTAACTGAATCAGATGAGAATATCATATCCATAAATCCCATTGAATGAAGTATAACTAAAGAAACCTTCAGTTAAATTTGTCTTTTAAGAAGTGGCAATAAAAGGGCAAAAATTAAAGAGAAGTAAATAAAACCATTAAAGAATAGCCACATCATAACACATTTAAATAGTTGCTGAACTTTCTTCTTTGCTATTAAACGTTTAAGAAAAAATTATCTGGGCAGAAAAAGAGTTTAAGTAAAATGTGCACATGTATGTTAATGTTACAGATTGTGAAAGGGTTTGGCTTAAGGGAATATTGTTATAGACTGTAAAATGGGCAATGCCCATGTTCCTATAGTGATACAAAGATCTAAACACACATGTAAAAATCTGCCTTTGAGTTTGAGAACAAACATCTGATTTACTAATCCCCATGAGTAACTTACAGAAGAAAAAATCCATTCTGCCTGTGCTCTATAAATGGACAACAAAGCCTGGATGACAGCAGACCTCTTTATAATATTGTTTACTGAATGTTTTTTAAAGCCACTGTTGGGGACTACTACTCAGAAAACAGGTTCCTTTCAAAATACTCCTGCTCATTGAAAATACTTCTGGTTACCCAAAAGCTCTTGATGGATATGTACAAAGAGTTTGATGTTTCCATGTCCACTAACATAGCATCCATTCTGCAATTCATGGTTCAAGGAGTCATTTGGACTTTCAAGTCTTATTATTTTAAAAATACATTTCATAAGACTATTGATGCCATACATAGTGATTCCTCTTATAGAGCTGGACAAAGTCATTTGAAAGTCTTCTGGAAAGGTTTCGCCATTCTAAATGCCTGTAAACATTCACCATTCATGGCAGGAGATAAAATATCAACATTAACAAGAGTTTTTAGAAAGTTACTTCCAGTTCTCAGGGATGACCTTAAAAAGTTCAAGACTTTAATGGAGGAAGTAAACGGCAAGAGAACTAGAATTAGAAGTGATGCCTGAAGATGTGACTCAATTGCTACAATCTCATGAAAAAAAAAAATGGATGAGCATCTGCTTCTTATAGATGAACAAAGAAAGTGGTTTCTAGAGATGGACTCTACTCCTGGTGAGATACTGTGAACATAGTTCAACATAGTTGGAATAACAACCAAGGATTTAGATATGACATAAACTTAGTTGATAAAGCTGTGACAGGGTTTGAGAAAATTTACTCCAATTTACTCAATTCCTGTGAGTAAAGTGTTATCTAACAGTATTGCATGCTACAGAGAAATCTTTCATGAAGAGAAGTCTTAATGATTGCTGCAGACTGCATTGTTGTCTTATTTTAAGAAGTTTCCACAGCTACCCCAACCTTCAGCAGCCCTCACCCTGAGCCATTGGCAGCCATCACCATCAAGTGAGGACTCTCCACCAGCAAAAAGCTTAGGACTCACTGAAGGCTCAGGTGGTGGTTAGTGTTTTTAGTAATATATTAGTTTTAAATTAAGACATATACATTGTTCTTGCATCCTTAAAAGATTGCAGTCTAGTGTAAACATAACTTTTATATGTTCTGGGAACCCAGATATTCACATGATGCATTTAATTGTATTACTTACTTTATTGTGTTGGTTTGACATGGAACTGCAGTATCTCCAGGGTATGCAATATCTCAAGAAATGTATCAGCTCCATACTGAGCTAAGTAACTCCTAGGCCTTGGGCCAAATCTGAATAATGTCAAAGAGTAGGCAAATGAACGAACTCACTGTTCCTCAGTAAACCAGGAAGCAGGAAGAAGCTCAACACTAGGGCACGTGCTTACTCCTGGCACTGGCCCCCTCCTGTACTTCTAGACTTGGCTTACCTGAAACCACCAGAATCTTGTTTGGCCTTTGTCTGTTTCTATCTGCAAATCCTAAACAGAATGCCCATGCATAAGTTTCCCTATGTCAACCTTGACCGGAAAGTATTGCCATTCTGATTGCTAACCTGAGTGATAATTGCTGAAAAGAGAATAGAAGACTCATCAATAGGAGCCAGTCATTTATAATTGTTGTTGAGGTTCTTCCTAGCCATACAGTATTAAATCAAAGCTAAGTGAAAACAGTAGTAGACTATCCCCTGAAAGCACTATTTTGTATCACGGAAAATACTAGAAGCAGCATTTTTGCCCTTTTCCCTTATGGATATATTCCTGGTACTAACCCCACCCCTCCCACCCTTCCTAACTCCTACATAAGCGTTGTTTGAAGTTTAGTGTATTATCTTTCATTTGCTACCTATCTATCCCCTTTTTAAAAATGTATCCTGGTCATAGTGGTCCATTGTCCGCCTCTGGAGTCACTGTGTGTTCAGCGTATTGTCTTTGAAGTCTTCTGGCTGTGTCCTGTGAAAGACTGGGATGGCAAAGAACTCATGAGCTTCTGCCCAAATAAGCTACAATTCAAAACAGTGCATAAAACTCTATGTGCTGAAATACTCAGTTGTAACTCCGGTTTAACCTATCTAGTACAGCTGTTTAATTTACAAATATGTTCTGTTGTAATCATTTGCAAGCTTTTGATCTTGAAATGTTCTATTTTTGCATATTAACTTTTCCTATAGGAATGAAAGTATAATCGTTTTCTCCCCACTATGTTCTTGCAACAGTAGTGGTTGTTATAGTAACAGGATGGGGTTGAGTTTGACAGATCTCTGATTGCAAATATATGGAAGTACTTCAGTTTATTTATATTTGTCATTTAAAAAATTTACTACTCACATAGTAAAAAATTGACTCACGTAAAAAATTTACTAGTCACGTATATTAGCTGTTGCTCAGATACTGTCTCGCCCAGCACAGTTTTCATTTTAACCACATTTTGCAAGATAAATGAGTTACAAGTATATGTATCTTATTAAAACATTCTTTTTTATTACTTTCCTAGATAAATAAAATTAAAAATCTTATTCTCTTCAAAATTCTGTAGAAAAACTCATATTCTCTTGAAACAGAGGAAAATGAGTATAGAAGTGCATCGAAGTATGAATTCAGAAAGTTAAAGAGGTATATTTATGTTTCATAAAACTATTTCATAACAATCGGTATATAGGATTCAATAGTATTGTTGAAGTTAATTATTACAATCATGTCCTGTTGTTTTTAGCTATAAAATTATCTCCTATGCAACATTTCTCCCCCTTCCTTCTGAAAGTGAAATTATTTATGAAAGAAGAAAAAACAAAATGATGTCTTTCTTACTTCGAGGGAGGCAATGGAGTGTCGTATAGTAGAAAGCCCTCTAGACTAAAGTTAAGGAAATAGGGGTGCTGGTTCCAACTCTGCTGTAATATAAGTGTTTGTTAGGTTGTTAAATGAATGAGTCAATGAATAAACAAACAACTTTTTTGGATCTCAGTTTCCCAATTACAGAGTTTAGGACCTGGAGTAGATTACCTCTGTCTCCTATTAGCTCTAAAATTTCCTCATTTCATGTATACAGTGTCTCTTTTCCTATTAGACTGTGTTCTGTGGAAGAGTCACCTCAAAGATTGTTATGATGGAATGTATCTGGTACGTATTAGTATTATGTATAATTACATAATTAGTATAATGTATTAGTGCAGCAACGCTTCACCTTTTTTTTATTGTTAATCTATGTCTTTCCTCTTGGAAATATTCCTTACACAATTTCACAGGAAGTCAGTGATTGGGGGTGGGAATGGGTATTTATATTTTTTCTCATGTTCTATCCTGTGAAACTAGTTTCCTTGAATTATTTTGGTCCAAATCTGAAATCAAAAATTTTCATACATGTTTATACCTGTGTCAAACTCAATTCTTAATTCAGTGAGCTATATATCTGGACATAAGTCTCCACAGAAAGTATTGTTGTAAAATTTTAAAGTCATACCACCCAGTCAAATTCATGCTTAGTGGACATTTCCCATGCTGTTTAATTCTGTATGAAACCATTTCAATAAAAAGCCCACCCAGAAAAAAGTTTGCAAGGACATAGCTCAACCTGAATGAGATAGAGCCAAATTGAAAATAAGGTAGAGAAAACATATGAGGCTCCATCTAATCTTGAATGAGGATTCTGATGTGAATATGTTTCTTTGTTTTAAATCAGTTACCAAGAACATCAGATACAATTAGATTCAGATTTAACTGATTTGATGGGTTATTATTCCAAAATCATTAAACTTTTATGTATGAAGAATTTTTAATATCACAAATTATAATATATCAACTAAGGAAACTGAGAAAAGAAGTTTTACATTATAGTTTGATTTCAACTAAAAGGAAATAAACACTAATGTATTAACTTCAGTTTTCTCTATATAATGAGATTCTTTTCTGAAGCTTTTTCTGTCCTATATTTTCATTTTTTAAAAAAGGTAACTAAAAAACACAGGTAGGTCTATGCTAAAAATTTAAAACACAATGTTGTGTACTTTTTTTATTTTTTACATTTTAAAAGGACATGTTTATTAGGAAAAGGAGAAAGAAAAAAAGAGGCACCTGTATAATCACAGGCAGGCAGAACTGCCTGTTGTGTACTTTTTTGTATTATTGCAAGTTTGGGTTTTCCCACGCCCTACTCTTAGAGGGATAGCTCTGTAAGAGGAACAACTCAGAGCTTCAACTTTCCTGGTCAACCTGAGGCCCTAACAGCAGACCACAACTCAATTATGACAGTGAGAATTCAGTACCATCCGAACAGGAAAGAGTCTTAAACGTCATGAAAGTCAGCAAATGCCAGACAGAGATCCTGCAAAAATTCTTTTGTTTATGTGCTAAGTACTAGCTACACACTGGAGAATAAGACCTGTCTCAGAGTAAAAGGAACTGATAGTCCTTTGGCAAGACAGGCAAATAAATCTTGATATAATAAAAAGCTCTATTATAGAGGGTAATCACACATAGGAGTGGAATGGTTGGCTCAACCTGGGGAAATATAGAGGTGAGAGTTGTGTCTAGAGTTGGAAGAGAGGATAGAGGCAGACTTGCAGTGGGAATAATCGTAAGTATAAACGTCCTTGAGCATGAAACTAAATGACTATGATTTAGGGACTTGTGATTATTTAAGTGAGGGTGGGCATAGAATATGAAAAAGACCAAAGAAATGGAGCAGTGTAGGAGGAGAAAGTATATCATGGCTGTCCTGAACGTTATGCTCAGTGGTTTGACTTTCATCCTGTAGCTGTAGGATGCCATTAAGAGGTCTTGAAGCTCTGGGTTATTATTAGATTCTCATTTTAGAAAGATTAATCTGGACTTGCTATGAGGAAGGGGAAGTTACAATGGCCTAAGCTGCAGGTGAAGCTGGCCTGAGATGGGCATTGACTATGGAATGCTGTGCAGAGGAACAGACTGGAGAGAAGTTGTATGTGTAGTGTGAGCAGGAGAAAGGATACTCAGAGGAGACCTAGGGTTCTGGTGTAGGAGTAGGAATAGAGATCATAGGAGAAGGAGATGATGGGATATAATGCATTTCCATTTGGAATATATTTCAAGTTTAGATTTCCTTACATCCTTTTTTCTATCTCTTTCTGCCTTTCCTTCCCTTTCTGTCTTCTTTTTCCCCATTCATTCTGTCATTTAGTAAACTTATATTGAGTCCTCACTGTAAACTGGGTACTATCCCCGTCATTCTCAGTCCATTGCAAACCAGGCCAATTACCATGTTACATCAGTAAGTAGTGATAAAGAGAGAAATGTCATTTTAACAGCCACACAACTTGGTGTGAGCAGGACACAGCTCATCAGGCATAATGCATAAATTGTTTAACTCCTTTCAAATGGCTTTGCATAATGTATGTTTTTATATTCGAAATACCACTAATGGCTACTTTCTTTCTAGGTAGTGCCATTATTTCTGTTATGTTTCTGAAAGAAAATTTGAGAGCCTCAGATCTACTGGGTAAGTAATTTTTTAATTCACCTAATTATAGCACTGCTTGATCAGGAAATAAGTAATACTATCCATAAAAAAATATGTGTTTACAAACTGGGAACAAATTACTGAAATGGAAATAATATCATTTAGAGGTGACCATTATTCTTAGAGCTACCCTCTGCTCTTTCATGGGAAATACTTCCATTTTCATTATGCCTGCTGCCCATGTTACTGACCACAGCAAATTATTATTTTACAGTATTACTATTATGAATGTTATGAAATTTTTATGAGCATAATAAAATTCAAGAAAACATCTGTGTCAACTAATAGAATATTCCACTTCAAAGGACATATTTGTTAGGTTGTTATGTGAAAGTACAGCATAAAAATGAAAACCACACACAGAAATTAGATGCACCAATTAACTACCTAATTTGTATTAGCTTTTTCTGAAAGTAACACAGAATGTGGTGCTTCAAAGTTTTACTTAGAGGTACAGCTATTAGTGGATAGGAACAGTAGCATTCCTGAGTGTAAGCAAGATTTCTGTTATAGCAAAGTCATCATATAGTGATAATACCTTCCACTTTGTGTTGGAAATACATTGGTGAGAATTATAGAGATTCGTATTTTCTTCCTTGATAAAATCCTGTCTGAATTGCT
Organism: Scalopus aquaticus; assembly: GCA_004024925.1. Taxonomy (NCBI): domain Eukaryota; kingdom Metazoa; phylum Chordata; class Mammalia; order Eulipotyphla; family Talpidae; genus Scalopus; species Scalopus aquaticus. The sequence continues at coordinate 6,417 of PVIJ01021133.1, read as the reverse complement.
GCTGACATATGATAATGAATACAGATACTTTAGGCACTTTAAATAAAGCAGTGTCTACTTGCTTCCAAGGAGATCACATATTTTAAAAACCTGAGCTTTAACTATGACACCAGCATCGGTATGTGAGCATTTGTCTTCCCTGATCATGTTTTCCTCAAGCCTCATGTCTTGAAAATGTCTTCACTTTTTCTTTTCCTCCTGGTTTAATTCTGCTGGTTGAGTTTGTAGTCAACATTGTCAAATTTTGCATGGTTAAAATATTTTTCCAAATGCATTCATATGTGAATTGTTTATTTTCAACTGTTATATTGTTCTATGCCCTTTGAAAAAGTATACTAAGGTTAATGGAATCATTTGGGTAAGTTATATGGAATCAGAAATGAGCAATGTATGGGTGGTAGAAATTTTAAAAATTAGTTCTTACATTATTTTTCTCATTTAGCATGTCTCTTTTTTCTAACATATGTCATCTTTTGTAGTTAATGGTTGATTCATGTTTTTATTAATTTAAGGTGTTTAATGAGGTAATATAGATGGACGTAAAGAAAGACTTTAGTGATCTTGAATATCAGTGATAAAAAGATACTCAGGATGGAATCCCTGTCTCCAATTAATGCAGATGATGAAATATTTACATAAATAATTCCTTATCAAGACATAAAAATAACACAAGCCTTTAATTTAGAACAGGGTTTTTTAACCTGAGGACTACTGATGTTTTAGGACATAATCATTTGTTGTAGGGGACTGTCCAGTGCATGGTTGTTTGGTAATATCCCTCCTTGCCTTTACCTACTGAATAACACTAGCATCTGCTGTCATAGTGTGACAATAAAAAAATGTTTCCAGACATTGCCAAATGTCCCCCAGGCAAAGTTACCCCCAGTTCAAGATTACCAACTTAGAACTGAAGAGAGATTGCTATAATTAGGAAGCTCAGAGAATTTTTTATAGCATTGGTAACATTTGAATCAGCTTTGATAGCTGGATGGGACAGGCAAAATAATGGTCATCATTTCTCTGATCACTGTTATTCCTGAGAGGTAATACTAAAACTGTATCGATAACATAAGAAATAGAACATACACCCCCACATACTCCCACACCCCCCAAAATCTCTATTAAGTCTTTGATTCTCTGCTAATCACTCTTATTTTAATAGTAAGTAACATTTATTATATATGTACTCTTTTTGAGTACTGGAATAGCCTGTTTATAGAACTGATACTCAGAAAGGTTAAATAATGTGCCCAAGGTCATATAAGTAGTAAATGATGGACCAGCATCCCCTTAATAGCAACTTGATATAGCTCTAGCATAATGGTTGAAGGTCTCTCAAGAATCAGAGAATTGTGTGAACTTTGTAAAGTTAATCTCTTTAAGCCTTATTTTTTTCACCTTTAAAATAAAGATAATAGTACCTAGCTCAGAGGATTAGGTGAGATTAGATATATCCAACTGTCACAACAAAGCCTACCACTTAAAAAGTGCCCAGTGCTGTTAGCTTTTATCATTACTGCTACACCCACCACACTTTACTGGTTTATCAGCAGAAACCCTAATTACCATGTTTACAGGAACTATAGTAATCCAGGTAATACTTCCTACAACTCTAATTAGGTTTGGTTTTGGTTTTTTGCCTCCTAACTTAATGATTTTTGGTAGGGTTTTAGCACCAATGTCATATTTGTTTTATATCATCATTAAAAGTGATCAATTCTTACCTGTGGTATTTAGTCACCTTTTCCACATCCATGCCTCCAACAGCATTACCATAAGGCTGTCATTTGAGACATAATAATACACCTCATACTTAGAGAAGGACATTTCTCCCACCTCACTCATAGTATGTTGTCACATATATTTTTCTTTGGGCCTATATTGTTGTTGTCTTGATAAAATCTGGCTCTTTCTGTTAAAAGCTAAAAATGTATTTTTTTTTTCTTTAGAGACTAAAACTAAACAGAGAAAAGAGGAGTCAGTGGAATTTTTTTTTAAAGATCGGCATGTAAGCATGCTAAAACTTAAATTGTCAAAATGTGCAAAAGAAAATCATTTATTTTTCCCTGCTTCAAGCAAATGAAAGTTTGTTTTTCATGATGGAACAAATGAAGATTTGGGGGCCATGTGGAAACAAGCTGAACTAATTTATTGCCAAATATTGCTCTTTGGCTATGAAGCTTTTCACCACTAGCCTCAAAAAATGACCTCACAAAAGCTATGTCTGAAAGGAATCGCCAACTATTATTAACTCAATGACAAGCTTTGGACCGTGCTCTGATTCTTAGTGGATTAATAATTTCAAATAACTTTAATGATGATTTTTCCTTTTAAAAAAATATCAGTTTTCTCTCTTCTTCAATCAGCCAAAAACTATAGTATCCCCCCACCCCCCGCTGCCCCACTTCTTCCTTACTCATCAGAAGTACTGAATCTAACAGTCCTACTTGATTTAGGTCCAGATAGTGTCATCATAGAAATAAAAATGACAGTCAATTCATCAGCACTCCAGAGACCAGTAACTTAATTACTTCAAGTCACCTATAAATGGTTTCCTCAGATAGAATTTCAAGAAATTTTAATAGTGAGAAGAAAACCATGTCCTTCCTTCCTTCTTTCACACCCGAGGTTGGCTTCTTTTGTGGCAAGTCTCTAGAATACTAATCTAGCCAAATTTTCATTTCTGGTTGGAGGATAGATTGACTCTTTTGGTTTCAAAGTTGACTCAACAATGGGAAACTTTGTGTTGTTCAAGATTACTTGGAACGATTATATTATTGTGATTTCCATCCAGGGCTCCTTTAAGATTTAGCTGCCATAAATCTGAGGAATCTGGAGACAGTGTCCTGAGAGTCAGTCAGTCCAAATGGCTTGATGTTAAGGAGTCCAATTTATCCTGTGTGTATTAAACCTGGTATCCCTAAAAATCAATAGTGGACTCCCACTGATCAGGAGATATATTGCAGGAACCAAGAGAATCAGATAGCAATCTTGGTTAAAGTCAGGTTAGCTCAATATTAAAAACAAAACAAAGCCCACCAAACTCCTAAGGCTTTCAAAGTTCAGGTATGCCATATTTCAGAATCTAGAAAATAGGCTGTTAACACTGGTTGACATCCAGCTAGAAACTAGGGAGAAAATTCAAGAGTATTTCAGGTTCTAGTTAAGGGAAAGGGTGGTCTGGGAAACCAGATGTCAGAGGAGGAAGAATTATGCAAGTAGATCTTACAATGTGTTCAGAGGGGGAAAAATCTTTCTCTATCCTTGTGGGTCCTTATGGCTGGAAAATAATTAAATTGACACAAGACAGATTAACAGGAGAAAAAGACAAATTTAATTTCATGCACATGGAGATGGCATATGAATATAGAATCTGATGTAAACAGAGCAACATGCTTAAATACTTTTTAGACAAATTCTTGAAATTTTTGGTTTGGACAGTAATTTATACAGTAAGCTAAGTAGAGCTTATTTACTCAGGAGAAACAATCCCATAAAACTTTGTAATGATGTATCCTCGGAGAGCATCATTCACATAGGAGATTCATTTACTGCTTGTAGGAGACGTGGAATATCATTTTTCCATCTTCTGTTTCCCAAGAAACTTTAATCCAAAATAGTAACTATGCCACTTTGGCACTTCTTGGGGCAGCCTGCCCTGCACCCCAATAATTCCCTTCTCTGAAACTTCCCTGAAAGTGTCATATATTAAAAATTGAGTTGGTAAATTGTTTCATATGTCATTGAATCAGTCCCTTAGTCCAGAGACTAGGTCAGTTCAATTAAGCAGTTGTTTCCAGTTTCAGGAAATAGCTTAGCAGGTGGACTTTCAGTGTTAGGCCCATGTGTTATAAGCAATCAGGTGGTTAATAAGAGGAACTTCTATGGAAAAAAAATTAAAAACAATGGTCAATAATTAGAGTAGATTATAAACCCAATTTGAAGGTTAGATGTTGAGTTTGAAGCACCTTTTATAGTTTGAATGTCTATGAGGATGTCACTGGATGTTCTGGTAAACTTTCTGAATGACTTACACAACAGGCATGAAAGTTGTCCACACATAAGTTGTGTCTTTTGGGAAGTTTCTGTGTAGGAAAGGGTATTTTTAGTTTTCATTGATTTCTAGGATGGGAGAAAAACTGGAAACATTAATGTATATAGTCATAGCTAGATATTAGAGAAAACTAGGATAATTCAGAATCTAGTCTAGTTTAGGAATATCAAGGTATTGGCACTAGTTAATTTCCATAGACATATATTATTGAAATCATTTTTTCTATATAGTCACCCTCATTTTTATCAAGGAAAATCATAGCCTCTTTTCAATAAATTTTATTTTATATTTATATAAATACAGAAGGAATAGTGATTAACGCTGGGATTTTTACCTGTTATTTATATGAAAGAATAAGGAATAATGATTAACTCTATGGGATCTCTTTCCTATGAAATCTCAGATTGAGCTCTTAAAAGCTTCTCAAAACTCAGAAGCCATGCATGATCTTCCATCAGGCTTTGTCTACAATACCTATAAATTTGGTTAGTTATCTTTTTTAGAGGTTCCCAAAATATTTTGAGATTCCTGAGCCTACCAAGAAGTGACCTTCCTTAGTCACCTGGTAAGGTTGCTGGAAACCAGCAGCTTTTCCAAGGGACTTTATTGGCTACATATGTCAATCTTAATTCCTTAAAGCTATTTGATCATCCTCAATATGACATGCCAATCAGTCTTAGTAATATGCCCATGTTTCCAGTTGTGTCTTATTGTAGGAGAAACAGATTTTTACAGAACTCACACAAATAATTACATTGCTGTGAAAATAGGAATACCAAGTTTCCAAATTCTGGAGGAGCCAGGAGAAATGAAATGTTTTACTTTGCTTCCAAAGTTATATTTTATCAAATTGTTGATAGCTTAAGGGCTTAAAAGGGCTTGGGGGGGTAGAGTTTAAGTCTTGAACAATTTATATGAAATTAAACAAAGACTTTTATGACAGTTACTTCTAATTAAACAGAACCTATGGCTACCATCCTAGATGCAGCAGAGGATATTCCTCCCATAAAGGACTTTTGAGGCAGAAATTGTGGCTCTAAAAATTGATATCTGTAGCTTCTAACAAAGTTGGAAATATTGCAAATAACTGATACAACCTTTAGCCTTAAGGGTTTCATTGCATTTTGTAAGAGCTCTTGGGTAATTCTGCTACTCTCCAATAATCAGAATACTGGTTTAATTTTTCACATAAAACACAATTGTCATGCAAGTTATTTAAACCTCGAAGTAAAACATTTTGGCATCAATTGTTACTGTTAAGTTGTTACATGTAATGGAGATAGTAAGTCTGCTAGTCCATACATCCCAGTACATATATATATATATATATATATATATATATATATATATATATATATATGCATTTCATGCAAAAGTTAACCTCTAAATATGATGAAAATATTCCTTAAGATAAAGTAAATAAACTTGAAAATAAGATACTATGATCACTTTACAACAAAAATAAGCCATTGCTGAGAAGGTGTTAAATAAATGCATGACAAAAAAACAAAGATTTAGCTTTTCCATTACTATGAATTTACTGAAATAATTTTTATTGAAGTAATATTACAGTACAACATGAGTTTCAGGTGTGCATCATTATAAGTCAATAGCTATATAAAAACTACATAAAGTTCACCACAAGTCCAAATCTGTGCTCACTTTGGCAGCACATATATTAAAATTGCAGCAATACAGAGATGAGCACAGGCCATGGATCTCGTTGGAGTCCTTCCTATACAGTCTGTTGGTCTCTGAGGTTCAGGGAATGCTTTAGCCTCACCATTATGCTCTACAAAAAATGTAGTGTCCATCTCTGTGCCTTTTTACCATTTTATAAATACAAATCTATTTTGTCTGAGATAAGTATGACTATCCATAGCCCCCATTGGGTTCCATGAGTTTCTAGGATATTTTTCCAGCCCTTTAATCTGAGTCTGTGTTGACCTTTGGAGTCCAGGTGAGTTTCCCTTCTTCCCTCCATCCCTGTTCCCTAACCAATTCTCCCTCTTCCCTCCACACAGTCCCCTACCCCCACCCTTCTGCCTCCACTCCCTTGTACGTTTCTATCCCTCCAAACTCCCTTTCCCTCCCCTGCTGGCCAACCTCACCCCCTCCCTTCCACATGTTTCTTCCTCTCTCCCCTACCCTCCCCTGCTCCCTTCCCTTTACCTCTGACCTCACCTATTCACTATCTTCCCACTCCGTTCATTCATCTCCTTCCCCCTCCCCTATCATTGCCTTTCCTCTCCCTTCACAATCTGCCCCTCCACTCCATTCGTCTTTCCCACCTTCGTCTTGTCCCTCACCCTCCCCTCTTCTAGTCCCGTCCCACCCCTCTTCTATTCCTGCCCCCTTCTAGG